>JAJOON010021113.1:0-39689 GCA_029582645.1 Solanum megistacrolobum | reverse complement strand
TCTTGTTGAAAAAAAATCTAATGAAAGTTTGTTGTTAGAATTGCTTTGGTCTATAGATTTCATGGGTGGCAAGAGTTCAAAGAGGTCAACAACTGGTCGATATGCATCATATGGCTCCAGTTCAAATTCAGGGTATCCAGGCTATGCACAATCACCATATACTCAACCAACCTACAATTGTCCACCGCCACCTTCTTATCAAACATATGGTGGTCCACCTCCTGAATCAAGGAAAAGGCTTGAGAGGAAATTTTCAAAGATAGATGATGACTACAACAGCTTAGAACAGGTAAAGACGTAAAGTGAAACACTTTCAATCTACGAGTGGGTAAAAGGATAAAACTTCAGCAAGTTTATGATACTAGGGAATATTGACCATAATTGTCCTTCATGATTTCTGTCATGCTGAAAGCAAGCATTTATTCTTCATGTTATCAACATATTCATATTGTCACATGTGTAAGTTGCAAATGCAAGAATGAGTATGGCATCAGTAATATCTTAAATTCATGCTGAAATATGCAATTGTTTGAAATACTATACTTGTGTTTTTCTGCCACTTGCCATATTAAATTCTGTTGAACCTGCTTTGTAAGATTAGAAAAAAGAAGAAGATAAGCCGACACAATATTTTGGTTGTACAACATCTTTCCATAGGCCTTTTCTTGATAGATGAATAGTCATTCCCTCACAATTTCTCAGAATCAACATCTGTGATATGTTTTGCATGTTTGCGTATTCTTCATTCAGGGTTTAGATTTGAGGAATGTCAGATTTGACTCGTTGAATAGAGTGATTTTCTATGTCAATATGTTCATACCTCGTGGTTATTGCCCAAAGAGTCTTAAGGCCTCATTTGTTTTCACTAAGATTAAGATGTTTGAGTTTGAATGTACATCTGAATATGAATGTTTAAGATGTTGTATCTAGATTTGAACAGTGAATGATTAAGACTATGTATAATTTATGTGTTTTTTAAGAATAATAAATATACAATTCAAATAAAAAAGTAATTAAATATTATATTTTAAAAAATAAACTAAAATAATTATTTGATAAAAAAATTAAAACATTTGTGTTCCCTAGTGATGGTGGAGATGGTTTGTAGTGGTGGTTGTGGTAATGGTTAGTGCTATTAGCTAGTAATGATGGAGGTGCTAGGTGTGGTATGTAGCAATTGATAGTAGTGGTTGACAATGGTGGTGGTTGATGGTTGTGATGAAAGAGGTGGTAGGTGTAGTGTCTGGCAACAGAAGTGGTAGTGGTTGTGCAAATTATCCATGCATAAATACTCTTAATGATATTAAGACTTCGTTCAAGATCTTAATGATTTTGACCTATTTTAGATCAAATAAGTGCTTAAGTCTTAATGTAAAAAAATTCACTTAATGACCTAAAATCTGAAGTTTTGAACCATACAGATTCAAACCTCCCAAACAAATGAGGTCTAAATGTTCCCCTGCACCCTACTTTTCTATATTTGGTGAAGCAACTGGTTCTGACTAATTTTGTGTGTATATTCATTTAATTTTGCACCTAAAAGTATCTTTTTGAGCATGCCAATTGTCTGTTGTAAACTATAAGCTGCTGGTAAAGCACCAAATTTTCTGGGAGGGTTGGTGAAGAGTTTGTCAATCCAACATGTGATGTGGAGCCACATTTAAGTTTATTGGCAAGTAAATGTGAAATTACTCCCTCAAGGCCGGACGTCTTGTGTCTATTTAGTTGGTACAATCTATCCCCTGTAAATTCCCCTGATAATTTTTTGGAAACTTCCCGATCTTAGCATAGATTGTCATGTATTGGAGCTACATACTCTATTTTGTTATTACCTTTTGTACTCACTGCATCTGCTTGATGCCATCAATGAAACTATGTCAAAAGAAAAAAGGGAAACTAACTTTGTCACTAAACCTGAGCGTACTAGCATGCGTTTGAACCAAATCTTTTAGTCATGATGTATTGAATGCTGGAGTTAGGAAGTGTGAATTGTTTTTTTTTTAAAGAAAATCTCTTTATCAGAATCTTTTAGAAGCTTTCTTTTTTGTTAATAATGTAACTTACTTTCTTTTCTAGGTTACTGATGCCCTTGCACGTGCTGGATTGGAGTCATCTAACTTAATTGTTGGCATTGATTTTACCAAGAGCAATGAGTGGACTGGTAATACTTAAATTAGTTGTAGAATACCTATATTTGAGTTACAACACACTGTCCACCTAATCCACTCTTGAACTAGGTGCAAGGTCATTCCACCGGAAAAGTTTGCATCACATTGGGGATGGGCAAAATCCATATGAACAAGCAATATCGATCATTGGAAGAACACTGTCAAAATTTGATGAGGACAACCTAATTCCTTGTTATGGATTTGGAGATGGTACTTCTCTTAACACCTAACTTCTAATTGGATTTGTTTTAATCACAGAGGTCTTATTTGATTGTGTATTTGCAGCCTCAACACATGATCAAGAAGTCTTCAGCTTCTATCCCGATGAGAAATTTTGTAATGGATTCGAGGAAGTACTGGGTAGATATAGAGAATTAGTTCCCCAATTACGGCTTGCAGGTCCAACTTGAGTCTTCTCTCTCGTATTTGCCTATTTCTGATGGTCTGCAGTGGGTATAGTCCTGCATTTCTTCTGTTCATGACACTTATTATCTTTACAGGCCCAACATCATTTGCTCCTGTTATTGAAATGGCAATCACTATTGTTGAGCAGAGTGGTGGTCAGTACCATGTTTTATTGATAATAGCAGATGGACAGGTAGATATGTTGTTGCTATAATAACAATATTGAATATTCTATTTTTTCACCAGATGCATTTGATGTTCTTTTTTAGATAATTCCTAGTGCTTAGATACTCATTATCTAAAATGAGATACTATTACAGGTTACAAGAAGTGTAGATACTGTGAATGGCCAATTAAGCCCTCAAGAGAAGAGAACAGTTGAAGCAATTGTTAAAGCTAGGTAACTTTTTCGCTGTACAAAAAAAATATTCTTTGCTGGTTATTTCCAAATAATTCTTGAAATCTCTTAATCTTTGTTTGCAGTCAATACCCCTTGTCAATTGTTTTAGTTGGTGTTGGAGATGGGCCATGGGACATGATGAGGGAATTTGATGACAACATCCCTGCTCGAGCCTTTGACAATTTCCAGGCAAGTAACTACTGCTGTTTCTTTTCCTGTTCTTGATGGTATTGATTTGTTATCTCTTATTGCCTTAAGATTTGATTTCCAAATGTTACTTGTTTTTTCTTTAGTTTGTTAATTTTACAGATATCATGTCAAAAAATATGGATCTTTCCAGGAAAGAAGCAGAGTTTGCCTTGTCAGCATTGATGGAGATACCATCTCAGTACAAAGCAACTCTGGAGCTGAACATTCTGGGGTACAAACTTAACTCTCATCGTTAATCTGTTACTAGTAGATACTGAGATTTATCTTCAGTTTATTTTCTACTTCACTCTTCAGTCGGTGCTCATTTTGTTTTCTCAACTGGTTTGTACTTTTTGAGCAGTGCTCGTAGAGGGAATGAAATTGATAGGATTCCTCTCCATCCTCCTCAATATGGTGCAGCTTCTTTCGGCACATCAAAACCTTCACAAAACAGTAGTTACCGTCCAAGTGCACCTTCTTCTAGTGGACACAATTCAGCTTTTGGAAGTGGACGCAACTCTGCTGTTGGGTCAAGTCATCCAGCAAGTTCTGCAGATAATCAGGTAAGCATTAATTTTTCTGTATGATTAAGGTTAGCTGGTTAGGTACTTGTTTCTTTTTGTATTTATTTCAACTCGCGATAACTGCTCATAAACCATAAAGGGCTCATTCTGAACCGATTTTGTCACATGATTTGGATTCTGTTCTTACTTATTCATCTCCATTTACTTTTTCCTTTTCTGATATTTGGTTCCATATCTTGATGGTACCTTCAGAATCTTTATTTTAACTAATTAGTTTCACATTTCATGCTTTGTCAGCTTTGCCCCATCTGCATAACCAATCCAAAGGACATGGCATTTGGTTGTGGACATCAGGTATAGTTGTACAGGTTTTCAATTTCCTTCTTAGGTAGAGGTACCAAAACTACATATATTGACTGGATCTCGTTTATTTGCAGACATGTTGTGAATGTGGTCAAGATCTGCAGTTGTGCCCCATCTGTCGGGACAGTATTCAAACTAGGATAAGACTTTACTGAGTGACTTCTCTTGGCGGAAGAGTAATTTGCTGCTTTTTAAGAAAGCCTCTGATTCTTATATTACTGGGGAGGGGTTTCATAAATTAGTATTTTCTGATGGATATCAATGTCAGCCGTATCAAATATCTTTTTAATTTAGAGGTGCTACATTTCAGTATTTTGCTCTGTACATAGATTTTTTTCAAGGCAACTCATTGTTCATTGAATCTGGTGTTCATTGTGCAAGTAAATTTCTGCTTTCCAGCTTGTGTTCATCGACAAACCCTTATAGTTTCACAAAAATGGAGAAGAAACGGAACAATGTCCAAGCAGATTTATTCTCTTATCTAAATGCTTCTAAATAAGAATTAGTTTGATACCTTAAGATGCTTCAACAAATATTATTTTGTCTGTCATTTTCTCTGTGATATTCAACATTCATCAAGTTTCTGAGGTTATCTTGGAGGTCACAATTTTTAATTGAGTTGCAACCTTTCTGGCTGAATGGATGAGTCTTTTAGTGTGTAAAAAAGAATGTTTGGTGCTCCCTCTCTTAGTCACACAAAAGGTTCATGTGGCAAGAACTACCTAATCATTTATTAGTTAGACCAAAGAATGACCAAGATTAATTGAAAAATTGATTGCTCATTTGCATGACTTACTCTATAGTCCCTATATATCCTTTCAAACCAGAAGGTATTCGATGAAAATTTCTCCTGCACTTCTTTTTCTTCTCTCATGGAGAAGCTCTGGCAGACAAGAATCAACTGCATCATCATCAGTGTAGCTCTTTTACTGCACTGTCTTATTTCATGCAGAGCAAAAGCTGTGTTGCACCATTCTGCAGAAAGAAAAGGGACATGGAAGCTACTGCTGAACAACACTGGAGTGGTGGGTGTGCAGATGGTTTTAACCCATTGGAACACTGTGATACTGCTTGATCGGAGCGGGTCTGGTCGATCAGGATACCAGCTACGTCATCGGTTAAATGGAACAAGATGCAAGGGCACTCGTGGCGATTTGTCAGACCCAACTTGCTATGTTCATTCTGTTGAGTATAGCATTTCCAACAACACTATCAGGCGCTTGAACATCATGTCTGACACTTTCTCGTCTTCTGGTTCCATCTTGAGTGATGGAAGGATCATTGAATCAGGTGGTTTTGGAGACGCTTCAACAAGGATTCACTACTTTGGGCCTTGTAAAAGTGGTGATAGTTGTGATTGGAGCCTGGGCAAGAAACACTTATCTGCAAAACGTTGGTATGCTTCTAGCCAAATTCTCCCAGATGACAGGATCATCGTTGTTGGAGGACGAGGGTCCTTCACATATGAGTTTATACCGAAAATGTCAACCAATGGAAATGTTTTTCATCTTAGTTTCTTGCAGCAAACTAACAATGGAACTGAAGATGGAAACAATCTTTATCCTATTGTTCACCTTTCTGTTGATGGCAAATTGTTCATTTTTGCAAACAGGGATTCCATTCTTTTTAACTACAAGCAAAACAGGGTTGTAAAGAAATTCCCAAGAATCCCCGGAATAGGGTCAAGGAGTTATCCAAGCACAGGATCATCTGTTATTCTTCCACTGGATCAAAAAGATGGCTTCCGTAAAGTGGAGGTCATGATATGTGGAGGGGCAGCTTCAGGGGCGAATGCAGCTGCTCGACAGGGCACATTCTTGACAGGTCTAAACAGTTGCGGGAGAATGGTGATCACTGGAAATAACCATAAATGGAAGATGGAAAACATGCCAGGGCCACGCCTGATGAACGATATGGTGCTTCTTCCAACTGGGCACGTGCTAATCATAAATGGCGCAAAGAGGGGTTGTGCTGGATGGAGGAATGCTGCCGGCCCTGCTCTTGAACCTTACCTATACAACCCCAAGAAAACACTTGGCAGAAGGTTCACTGTTCTGAAATCCACTAAAATCGCAAGAATGTTTCATTCATCAGCAATTCTTGTACCTGATGGAAGCGTACTAGTAGCAGGAAGCAATCCAAATAACCAATACACTTTCAGAAATGCAAGTCACCCTACTGAACTCCGGCTACAGGCATTCATCCCGGACTATATGGGCAAGGAATACAATCATCAAAGGCCTCATAACGTGTCGATTGACATCAATGGCACAGAAGGAGTTGCATATGGTAACGAATTTTTGGTTCGTTTTTTGCTAGAGAGTAAGCCTAGTAAATATCTGTCTTTTAGTGCCTATGCTCCGCCATTTACGACACATTCCCTTTCGATGAATCAAAGGCTGTTGAAACTCAGGAGCACACGGATAATAAGTGATGCAAAAGGTTGGTGGAATGCGACTGTTGAAGCTCCTCCATCAGCAAATGTTGCACCCAGTGGATTTTATTTGCTTAGTGTTGTTAATGAGGGAATTCCTAGCATTTCTGAGTGGATTAAGTTCATTCAGCCTGCTTCAACTTGAATTAATTATCTTGTACTAACTTATGAATTCTTGCTAATGTTCCATACATTATCGTTTTTGTTATGAATGATTTTTCATGCTAATTGATTAGATTGACTTCTCATTATTGATCGTGGTTTTATGATTTATCAATGAAATATGTTACTCCACTGTGTATGTGCAAGTATTTTTTTCCTTGTACTTGTGGGATATCTCCAACAATACACTTATTTTTAGAAATATTTAAATAAGTTGATAACTTGTTTGAGATGGTGAAATTGAAATGATTATATCATTTAGTTAACATATACATTTTTATTTACTAAGGAGAAGTATTGAACTTTTTATTGGCTCTACTTGAAACACTATGTTTCAATCAAATTTGAGAATTATAATAAGGCTTGAATGCAATTGTTCAATCAAATTGTTGCCATAAAATTTTGAAATTCTAGTCTTACACTTGTTATATACTTGAAATAAATATAGAAATATACTATGATTACGACTTATAAGATCATGAAAATTCTTCGACATGTGTGCCAAATTTTATAAACAAACTTGTCTGGATCATGATTCAACTACTTTAGTCCAAACATTGAGAAAAAAAGAGAGGTTATGATTCAACTACCATAGCCCAAACAAGGAAGAAAAGAAGACAAAGAATACACCCAATTGGGTTGTCTTAGATGGTACACAATGTCAAAATTTCTTTAATGTCATACAAAAAATATTTGTAGGATCATTTTTTCCTCAAATTACGAGGAATTCTAAAATTTTAATAAATTGACTACTTAAACTTTTACATTATCTTGATAAATTTCATTCTCATCATGTATTTTTTTGTTAGCTGTCAATAAAATAATACTTTCTCCATCTCATTTTATGTGACATTTTTTTTTTAATTCTTAATTAAATAATTTTCAACCACACAAATATCTAGAAATTGTTGTATAACATGTTTGTAGTGTGAGTAATAAAAAAGCTTGAGTGAGACCGTTGGGCGTGATACGTCGCGGGGGTTGGCGGCTACGTCTAAATCCTCAAAAGATCTAAATCTAATTTTGTAGAGATATCCTGTAGTTCTTCGGTGGTTCAGCATAGTCCCCTTAACAACACCCATTTTTTCTTTCTCTAATTGAATAATGGATTCTGTAATGCCATTGAGAACCACCACCGCCGCCACGGCAACGGCGGCAACTGCAGCGGCGACGGTAAGACGCCGGTTCTCATTTCAACTCCTTGCCAATCCCAGACCTAGGAAACCGGCATTCTCCTTGTCAGTTCCAACGACTATTTTCACGACCCACCGAGCTCGAATTTTGCCCCAATTTACACCGGTTCGAGCTCAAGAGGTAGCCGAAATTGTTAATTTAATTTTGATTTATTAGGTTTTGGTTGTGACTTGAAGATCGAATGATCTGTGTCATTTTTTGCCAGCATTTGAAAGGAAGGTTTTCTTTTTTGCTATATGTTGCGTGATTAATTTAGTTATTTCTCGCTGCTTATGCATTCTAAGAAGCCGCGAGATTGTTTACTTCCTTTGCTGCAAAAAGGTGGATACTTGATTAAGGAATGATTTTTGCTGTGTTTTTAATCTGTTAAAGGATAACCATTTTTTAAGGTTTTCGTAATTTGTCTTCCATGCACGGTAAGAAAATCCATCTGGTGGGTATTATTTCATTTCAGTAGTTGATGTTCATATGGTTTGCATATCGAATTTTGGGCTTCTTAAATTGTATAAAAGATGTCCTATTTCCGTTGCGGAATGATGTATGTAGTGTAGATTTAGCTCAAATTCTCGGGTTCAGACATGCCTCTTTTATTTGCATTTTTTTATAGCATCACAAGATAGATGAGAAAAGTCTTTCTTATAGGAGATCGTTTCACTAAGATAAATCATAATTGATTTGACTTGAAGGATGGTTCAGCGGTGGTTTCTGAATCCACCATTCCTGAAGGGGATGCTCTCAAAATCAAGAAGTGGGAAGTAGAAAGATTCCAAGATGAAATTGCTGCAAGTCAGGGTATAAAAATTAGAAGGAGGCCGACAACAGGACCTCCTTTGCACTATGTTGGCCCTTTTGAATTTCGTATGCAGAATGAAGGCAATACTCCTACTAACATACTAGAAGAAATTATCTGGTACAAGGACAAGGAAGTCTCACAGGTATCTCTTGGACTAGAGTCTCAAATGCTGCCTGAGGGTATGCTATCATGTTCCTGTTTCATTACATTCGGGACGAACTAAAAGGCAATTTTTGTTTGCCAGATGAAAGAGAAGAAACCGCTTCTTCTACTGAAAAAACTGCTTAGCGGTGTTCCACCTACTAGGGATTTTCTAGGAGCTCTGAAAGAATCATATTCAAGAACTGGATTGCCTGCTCTTATTGCTGAAGTGAAGAAGGCTTCTCCAAGTAGAGGTGTTCTGCGTGAAGATTTTAATCCAGTACGTGTGTCATTTCCCTTCCATGTCAACTGAATTAAGATCTTGTACTGTTTTAGTTTGACATTACTTAGTTTCTAATTCCTTCTACATTGAGCTGAGGAATATCTGTCAGGTAAAGGTCTAATTTTAAGTAAACTATGTTGAGACATGTCCAGATTTGTTATCGTTTCTTCTTTTCCTCTGAAGTAGTTTTTGACTGGTTTTATTTCTATTGAATTATATTAGGAATCTTATGTTTTATTATCGTATTCAACAGAACTATATATGGTTCCTAAAAAATGTGTTTAAGTTCTTGAAGGCACTTGAAATGAGATAAGATTATAAACTAAATGAAGAGGAAAGACAATCTTCAATATTCTTGTCAAATAAAAGTAGTAGTCCTATATAGGGAAAATTTTGATGCTTCTTGTCTGCCTACAAGCATCCAAGCAAATGAAAAGAAGGTGACGTTGTGAGGCATGTATTCTAGAGCTACATTTAATTGGTATTTCTTTTTTATGTATGAAAATCTAGAAAAAGAAATGAAAGTTAAAAAGAAGTTATAATCAGATCTGTTACCATTTTAACATCATTGTGTTGTTTGCATTTGCACTGAGTTATTTAATACCACAATAATTATTATTAGACTTAATCATGCACTTTCTAATGTACCAAAAAAAAACATCCATTAAATCAAACCCGTTAAAGAGAGTTCAAATGTTTCAGTTGCAACTTACCCTTGTTGAAATTATTGAAATGGGGGGACTAACCTTTCAATGTTTTTGCATCACAGGTTGAGATCGCCAAAGCTTATGAACGAGGTGGAGCAGCATGCCTTAGTGTTTTGACAGATCAGAAATATTTTCAGGTAAAAGTTTGGATTCTTCAAATTGCTGATAAGGATTGTAGTTCTTTAAGTAATAATTAATGGCTTTAGGGGACAAGAGGGAGTTTTTACTTTCAAGTCTAAGGTTGTGAGTTTGAGTCACTAAGGGAGCAAAAAAGGTGGGAGCTCCTGGGGGGAGTGGGGGTGGGGGATTTCACAAACACTAAGTACCCCATTACATGAAAATTCAGAAGCAGACTTTTAGTTTTAAAAAAAGAAGTAATTAACGGCTTTAGGGATAGCAACATGACTATCTAGGTACCACTATCAGAGACGGTTACTATCAGTAACTAAATTTCATAATGTAGATGCAATTTTCATGGTCATTCTTAAGATGAAAATATTGATGTTAGTTTCTCCCCTATGCTTTTCTAGCAGGAATCTTAAGTTGTAATTATAGTGTTTGACAAAGTTGCAAGCATTATTTTTCCTTTTGATGCAAAGGGAATCTAATCATAAATGCTGAAAGATTTGTATCCTTTTCCACCAATCAAACAATAATAGTAATAATGATTTGTATCCTTTTCCTAGTAGGACCTTAAATTGTAATTGAAGTGTTGAAAAACTGTAACCAGGATATGTTTATGTTACAGATTACCTTTTTGATAAGGAAAGGATAAACCATCCATTTAAGTGCATGACTTAATCTGCCTGTACATTCTTATTAGTCACCCAGGAATTGGGATGTATAATGGAGTTGTTAGGAAGTGACATCAACTGTGAGAAATAGTGCATAAACTATACTGATTCTGTGTATCGTGAAAGTGCTTAGATGCAGATTGTCAAATGATTTTCCAAAATTGCTATCATGATTCTCTTTATTTTTGTCAACTAGGGAAGCTTTGAAAATCTAGAGGCCATAAGGAATGCTGGAGTAGAGGTATGCAGATTCCCCCAAAGTTTGTTGTGTACCACCTATAATATATCATAATTGAGTCCTTTACAGTTTTTCATTGAGCTCCAACTTTTGCAGTGCCCTTTGTTATGTAAAGAATTTGTTATAGAGGCTTGGCAAATCTACTATGCTCGGGTCAAAGGTGCTGATGCAATTCTGTTAATTGCTGCTGTCTTACCAAATCTTGACATCCAGTATATGATTAAGATCTGCAAATTACTTGGATTGACAGCACTAGTTGAGGTAAATTGTTACTTTCTCCACCCTACTTTTTGACCATTGCAAGAACTGAAAGGGAATTATTTTTTTTCAAAATCTATATCATATAATAGAAAAACCGTCTTTATTTTCATTGGCAAAAGTGAAGATGTCAATGTCCGTTTGTTCAAGGTAGTTAATATGTTTCGTAGACAATGAAGTATATTGGTGTAAGTTCTTCTCTTTATGAAAGATTGTTGGGTTATTTCAACATCCTACCTATATCTAGGCCTGGGTCATGGTCGAATATGGTGCTTGTTGATAGGATTAGTTAAGTAGTAAAGTTGCACCCGTATTATCAGCTATGACTTTTGGCATGATGGTGAACACTTATTCTAACTAGTGGTGTCAGAATCAATGTCATTCCCTGGATCATGTTGTGTGGTAGGTGTTTGCCTAGGGGGAGGGGATTGTGGAGTAATGCCAATATCCTACCTACGGCAAGCCCAAGTGATGAGTCGGTAATTACCGGGGTTGAGTCATGGTCGAACATGTGTTTGCTAAATGTGTTCGGTTAAGAAATAAAATTGAGCATAATGCTATCAGCTATAACTTTTGTATGATGGTCCTAGCTAAGATTCTTTTCAATCCGCATATATTGATGATATTTTTGTCATTCCAAGGATTCTCACTTTTCCAAGAGAAACAAGTTTCTTTGGCTGTTTAACTGTTCTGTATCTTTTCCTTCCATAGCCATTTTAACTTCTTGTTTCTAGGTGCATGATGAGATGGAAATGGACCGTGTCCTCGGAATTGACGGGGTTGAGCTGATTGGCATCAATAATAGAGACCTTGGTAATTTGCATAATTAATTCTACACCACCAATCTACTCATTTCTTGATAGACTACATGTTGCCAACTGCTATAAGGAGACAAATTGAACAGCAAAGGTGTACGTGACCCACTTGGGTTTGGGTGGTGCAAGGGAGAGGGGGATGTAAGATGATAACCTAGCATATAAGGAAATTAAACAAAATGAACTCCAAAGCATTGGATAAATTAATCAAGATTCCTTCATTAAGACAGAGATTCTAAATCCCTGTTCACTTCCATAGAAAGTCATGATTTCTGGCTACATATAGGGTTCGGGGAAAATGTACAAACAGAATAATGAAGTTATGAGCAACATGCTTAATCAAGTAAACTTCAATTGTTTAAGATTTGTCAACTAATCAACTTTTGTGTTACCAGGAACTTTCAAGGTGGACATTAGCAATACCAAGAAACTTCTGGAAGGAGAGCGTGGGGAAAGAATTCGGGAGAAGGGCATTATTGTATGGACTTCTATACATCATGGAAGCTTTTGTTTTAGTAGTTTTGCTCTCTCAATAAGTTGTGACTTCACTTCCACTTTAATTCTTCAGGTTGTTGGGGAGTCTGGACTATTTACTCCAGCTGATATTGGTTATGTACAAGAAGCTGGTGTCAAAGCGGTAATCTTCTTTTCTAATTTTTCAAATTCACAACGACTGTGTATAATCATTCCAAAACAGATGCCAGAGGATGATAGTTGCTAATGGCTATTTTCTAAAGATGGTTTTGCTTAGATCTCCGGTCTTGATTCGACAATAATGTTATTGCCATCTACCATGATACGTGCATTCTGATCAATAGTGTAGTTTGATTTATACCCTTGTCCTTATCATAATTTATATATGATGATAATGTTGTTGCATATCCGTAGGTGCTAGTTGGTGAGTCGCTTGTCAAACAGGAGGATCCTGCTAAAGGAATAAGTGGACTTTTTGGTAAAGACATCTCCTGCTAAGATCTTGTTGAGATTCTTCCCCACAATTTTGTCATCTCTCACCATTTGTATTGTTCGTCACCTGCTTGCGTCAGTGTAAGATATAACGTATGGATAATATGCGCTATGAATAGAAATGCTAATTTGATACTTATTACTTGATACATTTAGAATTGGGCGTATTTGAACAGCTGCGTTGGTTTATTACTTAATACATTTAGAATTGGGCGTATTTGAACAGCTGCGTTGGTTCAAACTATCAAATTTGGTGCTTTTTAGGTGTTTTATAGAACTTTACTAGCACGTACCTATTACCTAACGATATATGACACATGACTTCACATACCACTCTTATAACTAAATTATAGTAGTTAATTAATACACATTTTACTTTAACTTATGGCAATTATAATAAATTAGTACGAGTAGTTTTTTTATTACATGCCTTTGTATATGTTCAATGACAAATTTATCTTTAAGCTAACCATTTAACTCTTAATGGCATGACTTTTAGCCACATAAGTGGCATTTACTATTTTAAATCACAAATTTAAAAAAATCTTTCATTTTTTCTCAAGACTTATTGCTCAACAATCAAAGCATTAAACATAAACGCTTATAACTGAAACATCCAAACAGCATTCAGGTATAGCATCCAAAAGCAAGTCCCAAAACATCCAAACACAATTCAAGTGACATCTAAAAGCAAGTCTAGACATTCAGACACCATTCAGGAAGTATCCCAACGAAATCAAACAAGTAAATGTTTTAACATCACAAGCACAACAAACTAATTCTCCCCATCAGGACTCATCGTCAGATCAGCATTCGTCTAAGAGATGACGAACTAGATTCTCCAATCCAGCAAGTCTTAAACGGTCTGCTTTTTGTTTTTTCAACAACACTTGTACTTGTATCCGCAATGAATCTATCTCTTCCTCATTCTGTTTCAACGGAGAACTTAAAGAAGCAGCAGTATATCCATACGTGATACACCCTACGCAATGCTCTGATCCAAGGCCGCTTGCTTTACTTTTCTTTACTCCACCAATCTTCTTCGACAATATTGAAGCTTCATCATCGTCTGGCGATTGGTTTGAGCTATCATCCTCAGAAGTAGGTTGACTTTGGCGCCATTCATTTAACCCAACCTGAAACATGAATGATAAACTAGCAATACATAAACAAATTCATGAAAGGAAACAATAATAGCTCTGAAGCTAAGATCTTACATTTGTCTCAACATATGGCTCGACCAAACTACTACGACCATCCTTCTTATTTTTCACATGTTGGATGCTCGTCTTTTGAAATTTCTCAGTGGTCCACTTTTCTTTAAGTCTAGCCCATATACCTTCTAGCATCCAATCGGGCTTCTGACTCATTTCCCGAGCACACCGCAAGCAATCATTGAGCATAAAAGCAGCGATTCTCCCATAATTATAAAATGTTACATAATCATGTTGGGGATGCCATGCGCAATTCGTCTGCAAAAAATTAATAACAATAGATGTAAAAAAGTAATTTGATGACGATAGAGAATTAACTTATTTGTACCTTAAAGTGATTCCACATTTCTTCTCTGTCATACACAGGTATCTCTCCTCAGGAAGTCCAAGTGTCACGATAAAATGATTTAATGGAATCCATAATCGCAGTTAGAGATTGGGTGGAGGGCAAAAACCTGGATTAAATTTAACATAGGTAAAAACATCTATTCAATAACTAAAAACTAACAAAAGTACTACTGTTTACCCAATAGTCTCAGCAGGAGCGATAATCAGCCTCCGCGAAGCATCCATCGTTCCAACCTCTCCAATATTTCGACTCTGTGTACCTGTAAATTAAAGATCCATAAATTTTGATAACTAAGGGTCCACACAAGGACAAAATGACCTTGGTATAGTTCAATGTGCCTTAGAGACAAGTTCATAATTCATAGACCATAAAAGTCTAATCCACCATATTTACTTGTAACTACAGCCAGATAACCCAAGAATGAATTGGAGAGGATTAATGTTTCAGAATTATGCAAGATTCAATACAAAATTCACAATGTGGCTGCGAATCTGCAATGCCATGGCAGACTGCTAATAGTCAATCGATTGGTGACTAATTTTGTGTTTTGCCAGCTGGAAGGTGAAACAAGGGATCATATATTTCTTGAGTGCCATCATGCTAGGTGTTTATGGATCAAATTACTCAACTGGCTGGATGCAGTTATACTATGTTATGTCAACTGCTTTCAATGGATTATGAAACACACAAGGGAAGACCAAAATAGAAAAAGCTCTGAGGGCAAGCTTGTGGATAGAAAGAAATATCAGAATCTTTGAGGGCAAAGCTCGAGCAGCATGAGCCTCACGAATAGGACAACTCCACATCTCCTCAATACTTTTAGTGCGACTCCACACTAATAATTAGAGAGAGACATTTACTTCATTCTTTTGAGTAGTAGAGCCTGTCTTGGTTGACTATCTCACTAAGAGTTATATCCATAAACAACAGTTTTTCTTTTTGCATTGTAATTTATGATTTGTCATATGACATGCATGAATAAAACAGTTCAGTTATCGAAAGGTATATTTAAATATTTGTGTTCATGCATGATTCAAATGATTGTATTTCGAAAAGACTTCTGAATACATGTAAGAGGCATATAAGTAGAGTGTAGTGTGACCTGCAAGTGTAGAGGTAGTGTAACCCGTAGTCTCAGAAACTTTGTTCTTTCCCTTAGATTTACGTTTCACTACATTAGCACTTTGTGGACGATCGTTTTCCTGAGATGCCATCTGTATAATACAGGAATGGTTAAAAAAAAATTAAAAATTAAGAATACTAATAAAGTTGTTATTTCTTCAATCTATTATATGATGACTAAAGAACATAAAAAAGACTAACATCTTAATTTCGCCCTTGCTAAAATTTGATCATTAGATTTTTTATATTGCTAGTTTCGTTTTCATCAAGTAATTATTTCTCGCTTGTTTTATGTTCATGGATTGAATCTCCATTCTTGTGTGGCATGGATGTATCTTACTCATAGTCTTGTTGATTTGGGCTACAAGTAATGACTAAATGATAAATTCTTCAAAGATACAATTGATTAGAAATAAGCTGGAAATTTTGAGCATGCACTCAGCTTCTGCTGACTCATTACTGAATACTCCACAATAAACAAAGTTCACAAGTTAATTAGTCAAAAACAGAGACTATAAGGATTCAATGCTAATTTCTACACGGAACTTTGAAGAAAATGGTGATATCTATTCAAAATCTCATAGAAATAGTAAACCTTAAAAGTGAGAGCAAAACTGTGGAAGAAGGAAAATTATACTTACCTCAACTGAGCGGTGGTGCCGCCTTGAACGGTGGCGCGGCTAGATGGCTTTCTTTGGCTGTCGTAAGAGGTGAATCGGCAAGGAAATAGTAGAGAAATAGTGAGAGGCGGGGAAGAGAGAGTTGAGAAATGAGGGTTTGCTCCCAATGTATATATAAGTTTTTCGACCACTTGAAGTCGGAAAATTGAGTCGGTAATCGCTTATAAATACAGCCTCGATTTTCGCAATGTTTGCGTCGCTTTTTTTCCGTCGGAATATCAAACAGTTTATAATTTGGTGTTGTTCTTCTGAAATGGCATATTTTGTAGTATTCTTTTTCCTCTGTTCCTAATTTCTTGGCGACAACAATTCCCAAAATCCCATTGTCGAAACTGACTTCATTACTTCATTATATTCATCTGTGCCAACCTGTTTCGTATATCCTCATGTTATAATAGTACATTAATTATGGATCAAATAACTATCTTTTGGTTCTAGGCGATGCAAATGTTCAAACCACCAATGTCTGATAAAGAATTGTATCAAGTATGTCATATTCAGGAAAGAAGAGTGATGATTGTCAATATTAGCTTGAAGCTGAAGTAGAATCAGGATACTTGACAACAAAAAGGTACTGGAGTTATATATATGATGAGCATTTTCTGTGTGATACTTACTACAATTTAGAATTGGGAGAGGAGAGTTTATGCAAAACATAAATGGTGCTTATTAGGTGTTCTAAAGAAAATTACTCACACGTTTACACAAATCTAATGAGTATGACACAGCTTCACATACTACTCTTATAACTAAATCATATTAGTTTATTAATACATATTTTACCTTAATTTATAACTTAATCATAGTAAATCAATATATTTTGACATAAACATTAAGTGCGGATAAATTTTTACGTTTTTGCCATTTGTGCATTAAATTTCAAATACTTCTTATTGGTGAATTGGGTTTAATTGTTTAAACCTAGCAAATTCGATTTTTCAAGTTCATTGAAGTAAATTTGAAAAATGATTAACCATTAATGTTCACATAACAGTTGCTTACGTTTTCTTTTTTAATCTTGCATGACACTTTTTTTAAATGACATGATTTTTTAACCGCACAAATTTTTACCTATATATATTTTGGATGGAAAGCAAGTTTTGAAATATTCACAAATTTTTAGCATACATATTTTGGATGGAAAGCAAGTTTTAAAAAATATTTCATTCTTTCTGCTCTGTGCCCAAAAATCAAACCTCCTAAAATTCCAACAATTAAACATAAACGTTTATAACTAAAACATCCAAACACCATTCAAGTAGCATCCAAAAGCAAGTCTAAAACATCCAAACACCGTTCAAGTAATATCCCAACGGAACCAAACAAGTAAATGTTTCAACATCACAAGCACAACAAACTGATGCTCCCTATCAGACTCATTGTCAGGCTCATCATATCAGCATTTGTCTAAGAGATGAAGCACTAGATTCTCCAGTCCAGCAAGTCTTAAACGGTCCGCTTTTTGCTTTTTCAACAACTCTTGTACTTGTATCCGCAATGAATCTATCTCTTCCTCATTCTGTTTCAACGGAGAACTTAAAGAAGCAGCAGTATATCCATACGTGATACAGCCTACACAATGCTCTGATCCAAGGCCGCTTGCTTTACGTTTCTTTACTCCACCAATCTTCTTCGGCAATATTGAAGCTTCATCCTCGTCTGATGATTGTTTTGAGCTATCATCCTCAGAAGTAGGTTGACTTTGACGCCATTCATCCAAGCTTCTTTTATACCCAACCTGAAACAAGAGTGATAAGCAATATATATAAACACATTCATGTTAAGGAAAAGATAATAGCTCTGAGGCTAAGATCTTACATTTGTCCTCTCAACATGTGGCTCCACCAAAGTACCATGACCATCCTTTTTCTTTTTCACCTGTTTTTCCTCTAAGACCTTATCATAAGTCATAGTTCTCCCTTTTTTCTTTTCCTGCAAAACAAAAATATGAGTTGGTTAAAAGTTCAACAGCATTTAGTAAAAATCAAGGAAAATTCAATAAAAAAGTTACCGATTTCCTTTGATGAGTTCCCATACTAGCTGAACCCCCGATGTGCAACGAGTCACCCTTGTTGGAAGCTCGTGGTGCCTTTGCTTCGATGCTCGCCTTTTGAAATTTTGCAGTGGTCCGCTTTTCATTAAGACTAGCCCATATACCTTCTGGCATCCAATCGGGCTTCTGATTCTTTTCCCAAGCACTCTCCAAGATATCGTTAAACATATACATAGCGTTTAGCTCAAAATTACAAAACATCTTATAATCATGTTCGGGATACCATGCACACTTCGTCTGCAAATAATTAATAACATTAGATGAAAAAAAGTAATTTGATAAATAATATAAAGAATTGATTTATTTGTACCCTAAAGTGATTCCACATCTGCTCTCTGTCAAAGACAGGTATCTCGCCCCAGGAACTCCAAGCATCATGATAAAATGACTTTATAGAATCCATAATCACATTCATAGATTCGATGGAGGGAAAAAACCTGCATTAAATTTAACATATGTAAAAACATATATCCAATAACTAAAAACTAACATAAGTATTGTTTACCCATTAGTCTCAGCAGGAGCGATAACCAGCCTCCCAAAATCATCCAGCATTCCAACCTCTACAAACTTTTGATTCTGTGTACCTGTAAAGATCCATAAATTTTGATAATTAATGTGAGAAAAATTATGAGCTTAAGAGTATAATTATTCTCGCCTTGAAGTATGTAAGGGTCCACCCAAGGACAAGAAGACCTTGGGATAGTTCAATGTGCCTAAAGGACAAGTTCACAGTTCATAGCCCATAAAAGTCTAATCCACTAGATCTACTTGTAACTACTGCCAGATAACCCAAGAATGAATTGAACAGGGTTAATGTTTCAAAATTATGCAAAATCCATCGCAAAATTCACAATGTGGTTGCGAATTTGCAATGCCATGGAAGACTGCTAACAATTGATCGATTGGTGACTAAGGGGTCGTTTGGTAGAGTGTATTGGAGAAAATAATGCATGCACTAGCTTTAGGTATTACTAGTACCTTGTTTGGTACACTATTTCAACCTATGTATAACTAATGTTTGTATAAGTAATACACACTCTATTGTGTATTGAGGAGTATATTAGTAATACCATGGATTTCTATGCATTGTAATGCAATGGGTTCTAATGCATGCATTGGCAAGATTAAAGGCACAATTATCCCTTAAAAACTTCTCCACATCTTCTCCACTATATTTGTGGAGGGTATTTTTATAAACAAATATATTTTTTTTTAATGTTATGCAATGCATGATATTTTTAGTACATCAAACCAAACACTACATAAGAAAAATCTCAGCATAACTAATGCAATCATAACTAATACAAGCATTACTAATACACTATATTTTGCATTATTCTTATACACTTTACCAAACGACTCCTAAATGTATGTTTTGCAACTGGAAGACGAAACAAGGGATCATATATTTGTTAAGTGTCATTATGCTAGGTGTTTCTTGACCAAATTACTCAACTGATGGCAGTTATGCTATGTTATGCCAATTGCTTGGACCAATTTCTTTCAATGGACTATGCAACACGCAAAGGGGAAGACCAAAATAGCAAAAGCTTTGAAATGGTATAAGCAAAATTCATTCATACCTTGTGGACATAAAGAAATATCAGAATCTTTAAGTACATTTACTTCATTCTTTACTCAGGCTCGAGCAGGATCTCCACATCTTAGAGAGACATTTACTTCATTCTTTTGAGTACTAGAGCCTGTCTTGGTTGACTATTTCACTATGCGTTATAGAAGTTCCATAGACAATAGTTTTTCTTTTTGTGTTGTAATTTATGATTTTTCATATGCCATGCATGTATAAAACATTTCATTTATCGAAAAGATGTTGATTTAAAGGTTGTGGTCATGCATGATTTTAATGATCATTTCAAATGATTGTTATTCAAAAAGACTTTCCTGTATACATGTAAGAGGCGTATAAGTAGAGAGGTAGTGTAACCTGTAGTCTCAGAAACTTTTTTCTTTCCCTTAGATTTACATTTCACTGCGCTAGCACTTTGTGGACGATCGTTCTCCTGAGATGCCATCTGAATAATACAAGCATAGTTAAAAATAATAATAATTTAAGAATACTAATAAAGTTGTTACTTCTTCAACCTATTATATGACTAAAGAAGATAAAAAAACTAAAACATACTAATTTTTCCCTTGCTTTAAATTGATCATTAAATTTTTTATATTGCTCGTTTCATTTTCATCAAGTAATTATTTCTCGCTTGTTTTATGTTCATCAATTGAATCTCCATTCTGGTTTGGCATGGATGTATCTTCCTCATAATCTTGTTGATTTGAGCTACAAGTAAAGACTGAAGGGTAAGTTCTTCATAGATACATTTGATCAGAAATAAGCTGGGAATTTTGAACAAGCACTCAGCTACCCTTCCGGGTAATCAAACATCTTCTGCTCAATCCCCAGAAAAGTATACATAGATGGTTCTATCTTTTGTGTTAGATAAAATTAACAAAGCTCCAAAATCATTAGTGCTAAATACAATAAACAAAGTCCGAAAGTTAATTAGTCAAAGCAGAGAGACTATAACGATTCAAGTTAATATTTTCATATGAGCAACACCCAGAAAAAAGAACAAAACTTGATCAAAGCTAAATTCTACACGGACCTATGAAAAAAATGGTGATATCTATCCAGATCTATTCAGAATCTCATACAAATAGTAAACCTGGAGAAAAACTGTGGAAGAAGGAAAAAATCCACTTACCTCGACTGAGCGATGGTGCTGCCGTAAACGGCGGCGCTACTGGACGGCTTTCTTTCGCTGTCCTAAGAGGTGAATCGCCAAGGAAAGAGCAGAGAAAAAAAGTGAGGCGAGGAAGTGAGAATTGAGAAAAAATGAGGGTTTTGTTCCCAATATATATTTAAGTTTTGCGACGGCTGCCGTCGGAAATCTGTGTCGGTAATGACTTATAAATGCAGCGTCGATTTTCGCGCACTTTTTCCATTGGAATGTCGAAAAGATTTTTTTTGTTTGGTGTTGTTCTTCTGAAATGGCTTATTTTGGTGGTAATATTCTTCTTCCTCTTTTCCCAAGTAATGCAGTGGGGAGAACTCACTAAAAACTGGGCAGGTGCTTCCGTCTCAGTACAATTTGCTATTTGATACCTAGTGTGGTTTGATACAAATATAGAGTACGAAAAGTTTTTGTCTATGGTATTTTGTCATTTGTGCAATAAGTTTTAAGTATTTCTTATTGGTAAATCAGGTTCAAACTTAAGAAAATTCCATCTTATCGAGCTTATTGAAGTAAATTTGAAAAATGATTAACTGTTAATGTTCACATAATAGTTACTTATCTTGTTTATCTTCCGTGATACACTTTTTTTTCCACCACTTTCTCTTTTATGCTTAATAACATAAATGGTTTGTGCCCAACAATCAAATCTCCTAAAATTCGAACAATTAAACAAAACGTTTATAACTAAAACGTCCAAAACACCATTCAAGTAAGATCCAAAAGCAAGTCTAGACATTCAAAACCCATTCAGGTAATATCCAAACGAAATCAAACAAGTAATGTTTCAACATCAAAAGCACAACAAACTATTTTTCTCCATCAGACTCATCATTGTCAGACTCTTCAGATCGGCAATTGTCTATGAGCTGAACCACTAGATTCTCCAGTCCATCAAGTTTTAAACGGTCTGCTTTTTGCTTTTTCAATAGCTCTTGTACTTGTATCCGCAATGATTTTATCTCTGAATCTATCTCTTCCTGATTCTGCCCAGACCTTAAAGAAGCAGAAGCAAATCCATACGTGACACAGCCTATGCAATGCTCGGATCCAAGGACGCGTGCTTTACCTTTCTTTAATCCACCAATCTTCTTCGACAATATTGAAGCTTCATCATCTTCTGGTGATTGGGTTAAGCAATCATCCTCAGAAGTAGGTTGACTTTGACGCCATTCATCCAATCCTTTTTTATACCCAACCTGAAACAAGACTGATAGGCAATATATAAACAAATTCATGTTAGGGAAAATATAATAGCTCTGAAGCTAAGATATTACATTTGTCCTCTCAACATGTGGCTCCACCAAAGTATTATGACCATTCTTTTTAATTTTCACATGCTTCTCCCTTGAGACCTCATCATAAGTCATAGTTCTCCTTTTTTTCTTCTCCTGCAAAATAAAATATATAAGTTCGTTAAAAGTTCAATTGCATTTAGTTAAAATCAAGGAAAATTTAATAAACAAGTTACCAATTTCCTTTGATGAGTCCCTGGTGCCTTTGCTTGGATGCTCGGTTTTTGAAATTTCTTAGTGGTCCTCTTTTCAATAAGTCTAGCCCATAAACCTTCTAGCATCCAATCGGGCTTCTCATTCATTTCCCAAGCACTCTCCAAGGTTTTGTTAAGCAAAAAAGCAGCGTTTATCTCAAAATTACAAAATATATGATATTCATGTTGGGGATACCATGCACACTGCATCTGCAAATAATTTATAACATTAGATGAAATAAGTAATTTGATAAATAATATAAAGAATTAATCTATGTGTACCTTGAAGTGATTCCACATTTGTTCTCTGTCATAGACAGGTACCTCTTCCCAGGAACTCCAAGCGTCCCGATAACATGATACAATGGAATCCATAATCGCATTTGCAGATTGGAAGCCGGGAATAAACCTGCATTAAATTTAACGTATGTAAAAACATATATTCAATAACTAAAACTAACAGAAGTACTGTTGTTTACCCAATAGTCCCAGCAGGAGCAATAACCAGCCTCCCCAAAGCATCCAGCGTTCCAACCTCTACAAACTTTTGACTCTGTGTACCTGTAAAGATCCATACATTTTGATAATTAATTTGGAAAAAATTATGAGCTTAAGAGTACAATGTATTCTCGCCTCAAAGTATGTAAGGGTCCACACAGGACAAGAAGACCTTGGGATAGTTCAATGTGCCTAAAGGAAGAGTTCACAATTCATAGTCCATAAAAGTCTAATCTACTAGATCTACTTGTAACTACTGCCAGATAACCCAAGAATGAATTGGAGAGGGTTAATGTTTCAAAATTATACAAAAAACAACACAAAATTCACAATGTGGTTGCGAATTTGCAATGCCGTGGAAGACTGCTAACAGTTGATCGATTGATGACAAAGGGATCGTTTGATTGAGTGTATTGGAGAAAAATAATGCATGCATTAGCTTTAGGTATTACTAATACCTTGTTTGGTACACTTATTCAACCTATGTATAACTAATGCTTGTATTAGTAATACACCCTATTGTGTATTGATGAGTGTATTAGTAATACCATGGATTTCTATACATTATTAATGCAATGGGTTCTAATGCATGCATTTGCTTGATTAAAGACACAATTGTCCCTCAAAAACTTCTCCACATCCTTTCCACTATATTTGTGGAGGGTATTTTTATAAACAAATATTTTTTTTTTAAAAATTATGCAATTCAAGATATTTTAGTACATCAAACCAAACACTGCATAAGAAAAATCTCAACATAACTAATACAAGCAATACTAATACACTATATTTTACATTATTCTTATACACTCTACCAAACTATTCCTAAATGTATGTTTTGCCAGCTGGAAGATGAAACAAGGGATCATATATTTGTTAAGTGTCATTATGTTAGATGTTTCTTGACCAAATTACTCAACTGATTGCAGTTATGCTATGTTACACCAATTGTTGGACCAATTTCTTCAATGGACTATGCAACACGCAAAAGGGAAGACCAAAATAGCAAAAGCTTTGAAATGGTATAAGCAAAATTCATTCATACCTTGTGGACATAAATAAATATCAGATTCTTTTAGTACATCAGGCACGAGCAGGATCTCCACATCTTAGAGAGACATTTACTTCATTCTTTTGAGTACTGGAGCCTGTCTTGGTTGACTATTTTCACTATGCGTTATAGAAGTTCTATTGACTATAGTTTTTCATTTTGCGTTGTAATTTATGATTTCACATATGACATGAATGAATAAAACATTTCATTTATCGAAAAGATGTTGATTTAAAGGTTGTGGTCATGCATGATTTTAATGATCATTTCAAATGATTGTTATTCAAAAAGACGTCTTGTATACATGTAAGAGGCATATAAGTAGAGAGGTAGTGTAACCTGTAGTCTCAGAAATTTTTTTCTTTCCCTTAGATTTACGTTTCACCGCACTAGTACTTTGTGGACGATCGTTTTCCTGAGATGTCATCTAAATAATACAAGCATAGTTAAAAATAATAATAATTTAAGAATACTAATAAAGTTTTTACTTCTTCAACCTATTATATGACTAAAGAACATAAAAAAACTAACATATTAATTTTTCCCTTGCTTTAAATTGATCATTAAATTTTTTATATTGCTCGTTTCATTTTCATCAAGTAATTATTTCTCGCTTGTTTTATGTTCATCAATTGAATCTCCATTCTTGTTTGGCATGGATGTATCGTCCGAAAGTTAATTAGTCAAAGCAGAGAGACTATAACGATTCAAGTTAATATTTTCATATGAGCAACACCCAAAAAGAAGAACAAAACTTAATCAAAGCTGAATTCTACACGGACCTTTGAAGAAAATGGTGATATCTATCCAGATCTATTCAAAATCTCATACAAATAGAAAACCTAGAGAAAAACTGTGGAAGAAGGAAAAAATCCACATACCTCAACTAAACGGTGGCGCTAATGGACGGCTTTCTTTGGCTGTCCTAAGAGGTGAATCGCCAAGGAAAGAGTAGAGAAAACAAGTGAGGCGAGGAAGTGAGAATTGAGAAAAAATGAGGGTTTTGTTCCCAATATATATTTAAGTTTTGCGACGGCTGCCGTCGGAAATCTGCGTCGGTAATGACTTATAAATGCAGCGTCGATTTTCGCGCAATTTTTTCATCGGAATGTGGAAAAGATTTTATTTAATTTTTTGTTTGGTATTCTTCTGAAATGGCTCATTCTTCTTCCTCTGTTCCTAATTGATGCAGTGGAGTGGAGAGAACACACTAAACTGAGCAGGTGCTTCGGCCTCAGTACAATTGCTATTTGATACATTTCATATAAACATTGAGCGCGGATAAGTTTTCCGCTATGGTGTTTTGCCATTTTTGCAACAAGTTTTGAATATTTCTTATTGGTAAATCAGGTTTAAACCTAAAAAGCTCGAGCTTATTGAAGTAAATTTGACAAATGATTAACTATTAATGTTCACATAACACATTATTTTATCTTATGTGATACACTTTCTTTTTTTACTGCTTACTGTTTTATGCTTAATGACGTGATATTTTAGCCACATAAAAATGTATCAATATATTTTAGACTACAAATTTCAAAAAATATTTCATTCTTTTTGGTTTGTGCCCAACAATCAAACCTCCTAAAATTCCAACAAGTAAACATAAAGGTGTATAACTAAAACATCCACACACCATTCAAGTAGCATACAAAATCAAGTCCAAAAACATCCAAAGTCCGTTCAAGTAAGATCCAAAAGCCAGTCTAGACATTCAGAACCCATTCAAGTAATATCCAAACGTAATCAAACAAGTAAATGTTTCAACATCAAAAGCACAACAAACTATTTTTCTCCATCAGACTCATCATTGTCAGACTCTTCAGATCGGCAATTGTCTATGAGCTGAACCACTAGATTCTCCAGTCCATCAAGTTTTAAACGGTCTGCTTTTTGCTTTTTCAATAGCTCTTGTACTTGTATCCGCAATGATTTTATCTCTGAATCTATCTCTTCCTGATTCTGCCCAGACCTTAAAGAAGCAGAAGCAAATCCGTACGTGACACAGCCTATGCAATGCTCTGATCCAAGGACGCGTGCTTTACCTTTCTTTAATCCACCAATCTTCTTCGACAATATTGAAGCTTCATCATTGTCTGGCGATTGGGTTAAGCTATCATCCTCAGAAGTAGGTTGACTTTGACGCCATTCATCCAAACCTTTTTTATACCCAGCCTGAAACAAGACTGATAAGCAATATATACACAAATTCATGTCAAGGAAAAGATAACAGCTCTGAAGCTAAGATCTTACATTTGTCCTCTCAACATGTGGCTCCACCAAAGTATTATGACCATCCTTTTTATTTTTCACATGTCTCTCCTTTGAGACCTCATCATAAGTCATAGTTCTCCTTTTTTTCTTCTCCTGCAAAATAAAATATATAAGTTCGTTAAAAGTTCAATTGCATTTAGTTAAAATCAAGGAAAATTTAATAAACAAGTTACCAATTTCCTTTGATGAGTCCCTGGTGCCTTTGCTTGGATGCTCGGCTTTTGAAATTTCTCACTGGTCCTCTTTTCAATAAGTCTAGCCCATAAACCTTCTAGCATCCAATCGGGCTTCTCATTCATTTCCCGAGCACTCTCCAAAGTTTTGTTAAGCAAAAAAGCAGTGTTTATCTCAAAAGTACAAAATATATGATATTCATGTTGGGGATACCATGCACACTGCGTCTGCAAATAATTTATAACATTAGATGAAATAAGTAATTTGATAAATAATTTAAAGAATTAATCTATTTGTACCTTGAAATGATTCCACATTTGTTCTCTGTCATAGACAGGTACCTCTCCCCAGGAACTCCAAGCATCTCGATAACATGATACAATGGAATCCATAATCACATTTGCAGATAGGTAGTCGGGAATAAACCTGCATTAAATTTAACGTATGTAAAAACACATATTCAATAACTAAAAACTAACAGAAGTACTGTTGTTTACCCAATAGTGTCAGCAGGAGCAATAACCAGCCTCCCCAAAGCATCCAGCGTTCCAACCTCTACAAACTTTTGACTCTGTGTACCTGTAAAGATCCATACATTTTGATAATTAATTCGGAAAAAATTATGAGCTCAAGCATACAATGTATTCTCGCTTCAAAGTATGTAAGGGTCCAGACAAGGACAAGAAGACCTTGGGATAGTTCAATGTGCCTAAGGGACAAGTTTACAATTCATAGCCCATAAAAGTCTAATCCACCATATTTTATTTGTAACTACTGCCAGATAACCCAAGAATGAATTGGAGAGGATTAATGTTTCAGAATTATGCAACATCCAACGCAAAATTCACAATGTGGTTGCAAATTCGCAATGCCATGGCAGACTGCTAACAGTTGATCGATTGGTGACTAACTGTGTATTTTGCCAGCTGAAAGATAAACAAGGGATCATATATTTGTTGAGTGTCATTATGCTAGGTGTTTGTGGATCAAATTACTCAACTGGATGCATTTATACTATGTTATGCCAACTGCTTTCAATGGATTATGCAACACACAAAAGGGAAGACCAAAATAGCAAAACATCTGAACATGGTATAAGAAAAATTCATTCATACCTCATTCTCAAAAATAAAATAAAAAATCATTCATACCTTGTGGATAGAAAGAAATATAAGAATCTTTGAGGGCAAAGCTCGAGCAGCATGAGCCTCACGAATAGGACAATTTCACATCTCCTCTCCATACTTTAGTGTGACTCCACACTTATAATTAGAGTGAGACAGTTACTTCATTCTTTTTGAATACTAGAGCTTGTCTTAGTTGACTATTTCACTAAAAGCTATAGAAGTTCCATAGACAATAGTTTTTCTTTCTGCGTCGTAATTTTTGATTTCTGATATTACATGCATGAATAAACCATTTCATTTATCGAAGGGTGTTGATTTAAAGGTTGTGTTCATGCTTGATTTTAATCATTTCAAACCATTGTATTTCGAAAAGACTTCCGAATACATATAAGAGGCATATAAGTATAGTGGAGGGGTAGTGTAACCTGTAGTTTCGGAAACTTTTTTCTTTCCCTTAGATTTACGTCTCACTGCATTAGTACTTCCTGGATGATTGTTTTCCTGAGATGCCATCTGTATATACAAGCATAGTAAAAAAATAAATAAGAATACTTATAAGGTGATACTTATTAGGTGGTTACTTCTTCAACCTATTATATGACTAAAGAACATAAGAAAAACATATTATTTTTTACCTTGCTTTAAATTGATCATTTAATTTTTATCATGCTTGTTTCATTTTGTGTTTTGGGCTAAAATTATCCCTTATCTCCGGGAGTAGATTCATTTTGGTCTTTCAGATATAACTTGAGCATTTTAATCCCTTAACTTTGCTAAAGTGAAGCAATTTTGGTCTCCCTAATATAACAATGTTAAAAACTAACCGCAAAGATAATTTTTCTAATGGTACAAATTTCAACTGATAGGGTCTCTTTCTTGATTGATGCACATTTTATTTCTTTTTGCCTTCTACACATCTTAGAATTAATATGGCAGTAGTTATTAATATCAGAAGACAATACTTTAGAACACAACAATCTGCCCCACCTAAAAAAAAAAAATCATTTTTTCTTAAAAGACAGTAACAAAATGGCCTTAAGGTGCGACAACACAACCTTAGAAAAGCAACCATAATGGACCAAAATATTTGGCCTCAAAGAACCCTCACACTCTCGCAGTACATGTAGTGATTACTCATGGAAGCAGTTAAAGGTGAGAATCTCAACAAATCAGCCTTGAAATGCAGCTATCAAAAATCAGGAATATGTCTTCTCAACAGCTATGGGAATGAATTTGTCCAATGGATTTTATATATTACAAGTCAGGACTGATCAGGTAGGTGTCATATGGGTTTAACATCCTTACTTCTAAACGGATTGTGTTAAAAAGATCAAAAAGAGCTCCAGTTTAGCAAAATTAAGAGACTAAACATGCTTAAGTTACATTTGAATTAAAGACCAAAATAAAGATACTACTGTAGATAAGAGATAATTTTAAGCCCAAAACTCTTTCATTTTCATCAAATAATTATTTCTCATTTGTTTTATGTTCATTGATTGAATCTCCATTCTTGTCTGGCATGGACGTATTTTCCTCATAATCTTGTTGATTTGAGGTATGAGTAAAGACTAAAGATTGAAGGATACATTTGATTAGAAATAAGCCGGAAATTTTGAACATGCACTCAGCTACCCTTCCGGGTAACGAAACATCTTCTGCTCAATCACCCGAAAAGTATATGTAGATGGTTCTATCTTTTGTGTTAGATAAAATTATCAAAGCTTCAAAATCATTACTAAATACAACAAACAAAGTTCAGAAGTTAATTAATCAAAGCAGAGAGTATAAGTATTCAAGTTAATATTTTCATATGAGCGAAACCCAGAAAGAAGAAGAAAACTAAATCAAAGCTAAATTCTACACGGACCTTTGAAGAAAATGGTAATATCTATCCAGATCTATTCAAAATCTCATACAAATACTAATAAACCTTAAAAATGGGAGGGGAACTGTGGAAAAAGGAAAAAATACACTTACCTCAACTGAGCGGTGGTGCCGCCGTGAACGGTGGCGCTACCAGACGGCTTTCTTTCGCTGTCCCGGAAAGGAAAGAGTAGAGAAAGAAAGTGAGGCGAGGAAGAGAGAGTTGAGAATTGAGGGTTTGTTCCAATATATATTTAAGTTTTGCGACGGCTTGCGTCGGAAATCCGTGTCGGTAATGACTTATAAATGCAGCGTCGATGTCCGTCGTTTTTTCCGTCGGAATATCAAAAAGTTTTTGTTTTTTGTTATTCTTTTTCTGAAATGGCTTATTTTGTACTAGTATTCTTCTTCTTCCGTTCTTAATGTCTTTGCCTACAACAATTCCCAAAATTCCATTGTCGAAACTCCTGTTTCGTATATCCTCTATTTTATATCTTTTGCAGGATACTTGAGAATCATAGAGCATTTTCTGTGATTAAGTTGCAATAGGCCAACAGCTCTTTTGCAGGGCTGATGTGCTATTCTTCTCAGGTGGAAGCACATTTAGATTGGTTTGGATAGCGTACATCGGATGCATTCTACAAGGATGTCAATCACAGGGGAATAAAGAAAGTTTTGAAAGATGCAACTTTTTTGGGTATTATTCTGAATGGCCGATTTTCTAGTATTCTTGTTCCTAATTTCTCGCCCACAACATTTCCCAGTTCATTATATTCATTAACACACTGTTTGTTGAAGGATCACAGTACATTCTCCTATATATCAGATAGTTGCTTATCATAATATGGTTGCTATGTTGTCAATTTTTAACGACTCTTTTTGTGAACGTGGTCACAGGTTTGTATCTAGATTAATTGACATCAAGGAGAATGGTAAATTTAGGGGCTTGAAACAAAACACTCCATGCTCTGACCTCCGGAGTTCATAAATTTCTTCAACTTTGATACACAAAAGGGCATAACTGTATGAACTTGTATATATAATGGAAGATTTTGTTTTAGTAGTTTTGCTCTCTCAATAAGTTGCGACTTCACTGCCACTTTAGTACTTCAGGTGGTTGGGGTGTCTGGACTATATACTCCAGCTGATATTGGTTATGTACAAGAAGCTGGTCTCAAGACGAGTCGTTTGTTAAACACGATGGTCCTACTAAAGGAATAAGTCAACTTTTTGGTAAAGACACCCCCTGCTAAGATGCAGCAAGTTGGCTCTGTTACTGTTCCTTTCTGGAGTGATGTTTTTGAGATTCTTCACCATAATTTTGTATTGTTGGTCACCTGATTGCTTCATTGTACAATATAACGTATAGATAAGTGCGGTATGAATGGAAATGCTTATGTTTATGTTTGCGAATTCATGTTTCCATAAATTTTATATTGCTCTTTGATACTTGGTACAATTTAAAATTGGAAGTATTTGAACAGGTGCTTCTGCCTCGGTTCAAAATATCAAATGGGTTGTAACATATATGTTTTACTAGGTGAGTTTATGCCATGTGCATAAACAAGTAAATTTTCCAACATCAATCAAGTAACATCCAAAAGCAAGTCTAAAACATCCAAACACCATTCAAGTAACATCCAAAAGCAAGTCTAGACATTCAGACACCATTCAGGTAATATCCAACGAAATCAAACAAGTAAATGTTCCAACATCACAAGCACAACAAACTAATTCTCTCCATCAGACTTATCATCGTCAGACTCTTCAGATCGGCAATTGTCTATGAGCTGAACCACTAGATTCTCCAGTCCATCAAGTCTTGAATGGTCTGCTTTTTGCATTTTCAACAGCTCTTGTACTTGTATTCGCAATGAATCTATCTCTTCCTGATTCTGCGAAGAATCTAAAGAAGCAGCAATAAACCCATACATGATACAACCTGTGCAATGGTCGGATCCAAGACCACGTGCTTTACGTTTCTTTACTTCACCAATCTTCTTTGACAATATTGAAGCTTCATCATAACCCATAGTTCTCCCTTTTTTCTTTTCCCGCAAAACAAAAAATATGAGTTGGTTAAAAGTTCAATCGCATTTAGTTAAAATCAAGGAAAATATAATAAACAATTTACCAATATCCTTTGATGAGTCCTTGGTGCCTTTGCTTGGATGCTCGGCCTTTGAAATTTCTCAGTGGTCCACTTTTCAACAAGTCTAGCCCATAAACCTTCTAGCATCCAATCGGGCTTCTCATTCATTTCCAGAGCACTCTCCAAGGTTTTATTAAGCAAAAAAGCAGCGTTTATCTCAAAATTACAAAATATATGATATTCATGTTGGGGATACCATGCACACTGCATCTGCAAATAATTTATAACATTAGATGAAATAAGTAATTTGATAAATAATATAAAGATTTTTTTTCTATTTGTACCTTGAAGTGATTCCACATTTGTTCTCTGTCATAGACAGGTACCTCTTCCCAGGAACTCCAAGCATCTCGATAAAATGATACAATGGAACCCATAATCACATCTGCAGATTCTAAGCCGGGAATAAACCTGCATTGAATTTAATGTATGTAAAAACATATATTCAATAACTAAAAACTAACAGAAGTACTGTTGTTTACCCAATAGTTCCAGCGGGAGCAATAACCAGCCTCCCCAAAGCATCCAGCGCTCCAACCTCTACAAACTTTTGACTCTGTGTACCTGTAAAGATTCATACATTTTAATAATTAATTCGGAAAAATTATGAGCTTAAGAATACAATGTATTCTCGCCTCAAAGTATGTGAGGGTCCACACAAGGACAAGAAGACCTTGGGACGGTTCAATGTGCCTAGGGGACAAGTTTACAATTCATATCCCATAAAAGTCTAATCCACCAGATTTACTTGTAACTACTGCCAGATAACAAGAATCGGAGAGGATTAATGTTTCAGAATTATGGAAGATCCAATGCAAAATTACAATATGATTGCAAATTAGCAATGTCATGGCAGACTGCTAACAGTTGATCGTTTGGTGACTAAATGTGTGCCAAATTACTCAGCAGCTGATGCAGTTATACTATGTCATACCAACTACTTGGACCAACTGCTTTCAATAAATTAAAGGAAGACCAAAATAGCAAAAGCTCTGAAAACGGTATAAACAAAATTCATTCATAGCCTGTGGATAGAAAGAAATATCAGAATCTTTGAGGAAAAAGCTCGAGCAGCATGAGCCGCACGAATAGGACAACTCCACATCTCCTCCCATACTTTAAGTGTGACTCCGCAGTTATAATTAGAGAGAGACAACTTTATTCTTTTGAGTACTGGAGCTTTATAGAAGTTCCATAGACAAGTTTTTCTTTTTACATTGTAATTTATGATTTCTCATATGACATGCACGAATAAAACATTTCATTTATCGAAAGGTGTTAATTTAAAGATTGCGTTCATGCATGATTTTAATCATTTCAAATGATTGTATTTCGAAAAGACTTCTGAATACATGTAAGAGGCATATAAGTAGAGTAGAGAGGTAGTGTAACCTGTAGGCTCGGAAACTTTTTTCTTTCCCTTAGATTTACGTCTCACTGCACTAGTACTTTGTGGACGATTGTTTTCCTGAGATGCCATCTGTATAATACAAGCACAGTAAAAAGAAATACAATAATTTAAGAATATTAATATAGTTGTTACTTCTTCAACTTATTATATGAATAAAGAACATAAAAAACTAACAGTAATAATTTTTCCCCAGTTTGCTTTAAATTGATCATTAATTTTTTTTCACTGCTAGTTTCATTTTCATCGAGTAATTATTTCTCGCTTGTTTTATGTTCATCCATTGAATCTCCATTCTTGACTGGCATGGATGTATCTTCCTCAAAATCTTGTTGATTTGAGGTACGAGTAAAGACTGACGGATAAGTTCTTCATAGATTCATTTGATTAGTTGGGCTCTAATGTGGGTATAGACATCAGTTGAGAAACCAACTATTGTTTTTTTCACTAGTCTGCTACTTCTCTGTTAGAAATCAATAGCCACTTCATGAACGAAACATCTTTCCGGGTAATGAAAATTTGTTGCTCAGTCACCCGTAAAATATACATAGATGGTTCTATCTGTTGTGTTAGATGAAATTAACAAAGTTTCAAAATCATTAATGCTAAATACAATAAACAAAGTTCAGAAGTTAATTAGTCAAAACAGAGACTATAAAGATTCAAGTTAATATTTTCATATGAGCAAAACCCAGAAAGAAGAAGAAAACTAAATCAAAGCTAAATTCTTCATGGAACATTGAAGAAAATGGTGATATCTATCCAGATCTATTTTTAAAAAATCTCATAGAAATAAACCTTAAAAGTGGAAGGAAAAATACACTTGACCTCGACTGAGCAGTGGTGCCGCCGTGAACGGAGTCCCGACTGGACGGCTTTCTTTGGCTGTCTTAAGAGGTGAATCGGAGTAGAGAAAAAGAGTGAGGCGAGAAAGAGAGAGTTGAGAAATGAGGGTTTGCTCCCAATATAAATACTATAAGTTTTTCGACCTCTTGAAGTCGGAAAATTGTAGTCGGTAATCAGTTATAAATACAACCTCGATTGTCGCAATCTTTACGTCGCTTTTTTCCGTCGGAATACCAAAAGTTTTTAATTTGGTGTACTTCTTCTGAAATGGCTTCTTCCTCTGTTAATTCCATTGTCGAAACTCACTTCATTATATTCATCAGTGCCAACCTGTTTCGTATATCCTCATGTTATAATAGTATTAATTATGGATCAAATAACTAGTTTTAGGTGATTCAAATGTGCAAACCACCAATGGATTAAGTGAGTGTAGGGTCCAACAAGATTTCATTATTCTTCAGGATGGAAATTGGAGAAGCTGAAGTTTGCATTTTTGAAGCACTTGACATTTATATGCATGTACTGTTGTATGTATATGTCTGGCACGCTTGGCTTGGTTACTAGGAAGGGTTGCATCCGTCATCTGAAACTATGAGGAAATACAACCCAAAGATTGAGTATCCAATTCAATCACCTGGTAACACAGGATATCTTCGAGATATAGCTAAGGACAGCTTGGAAAAATTTGGAGTTGGTGTAATTGATCCGTGGAGGATTTTTTATTTTTACAATGATCTTTATAGTATCTTGCAAGCAGTGGTGTAGATGGAGTAAAAGTTGATGTGCAGACTCTCTTAGAAACCTTAAGGATTGGACATGGAGGTTATGTTGCACTTACTGGGCGATACCAAGAACCTAGTCTGTTGCGAGAAACTTTGGAGCAAACAACCTCATTTGCTGTATGAATCACAACTCTGACTCCTTCTACAGGTGATTATTACTCTTCAGTTGAAATTGATATGCAAGGTATGGATGGTTTGGTGTGTACTATATTTGGTTGAGTACAATTACGCTCCTAAATGACTTCAACTTTTGTCTTTAAACTGAGGGAACAATTTATGCTTAAGCATTGCTGATGACAAGGTTGCTTTGATCAGATCTTATTGCTTCTGTTCTGTGTTTTATTATGGGGAAAAACTTGAGCTTAGAAAACTTACTTATTTGATCACAAAAGAAAAGGCTTGAGCTTAGAAGAGCTAACTGCTCTGCTTATGGTTGCTGTTTTGTCAATTTTTAACTACTCTTTTTGTCAATGTGGTCACAGGTTTGTATCTAGATTAATTGACATCAACGAGAACGGTAAATTTAGGGGATTGAAACAAGACACTCCATGCTCTGACCTCCAAGAGTTGATAAATTTCATCAACTTTGATACTCAAAAGGGCATAACTGTACGTCATGGAAGCTTTTGTTTAGTAGTTTTGCTCTCAGAAATAAGTTGTGACTTCACTGCCACTTTAGTTCTTCAGGTGGTTGGGGAGTCTGGACTATTTACTCCTGCTGATATTGGTTTATGTACAAGAAGCTGGTGTCAAACCGGTAAGCTTCTTTTCTAATTTAGAAATTCATATCAATGATCATTGGAGGCAGTTAAAAAAAAAAAACTGTGTATAATTATTTACTCCTGCTAATATGGTTTTGCCTGGTCTTCATTTGATAATCATGTTATCATCAACTACTATGATAAGTGTATTCTGATCAATAATGTAGTTTGGTTTATACCCTTACCCTTGTCCTTGTCCATCATAATTCATATATGGTGATATTGTTGTTGCATCTCCGTAGGTGCTAGTTGGTGAGTTTCTTGTAAAGCAGGAGGATCCTACTAAAGGAATAACTGAACTTTTTGGTAAAGACATCTCCTGCTAAGAGGCAGCAAGTTGGCTCTGTTACTGTTCCTTTCCGAAGAGATCTTTTTGAGATTCTTTACCACAATTTTGAGCCCAACAATCAAACCTCCTAAAATTCCAAAAATTAAACAAGTTTATTAATAAAACATCCAAAAGCAAGTCCAAAACATCCAAGCACGATTCAAGTGACATCCAAAAGCAAGTCTAGACATTCAGACACCATTCAGGTAATATCCCAACGAAATCAAACAAGTAAATGTTCCAACATCACAAGCACAACAAACTAATTCTCCCCATCAGAGTCATCATCATCAGATCAAAAATTGTCTATGAGATGATGCACTAGATTCTCCAGTCCAGCAAGTCTTAAACGGTCTGCTTTTTGCTTTTTCAACAACTCATGTACTTGTATCCGCAATGAATCTATCTCTTCCTCATTCTGTTTCAATGGAGAACTTAAAGAAGCAGCAGACAATCCGTACACGATACAGCCTACACAATGCTCTGATCCAAGGCCGCGTGCTTTACCTTTCTTTACTCCATCAATCTTTTTCGACAATATTGAAGCTTCATCATCGTCTGGCGATTGGTTTGAGCTATCATTCTCAGAAGTAGGTTGACTTTGACGCCATTCATCCAAGCTTTTTTTGTATCCAGTCTGAAAGATTAATGATAAGCTAGAAATATATAAACAAATTCATGTTAAGGAAAGCATATTAGCTCTGAAGCTAAGACCTTACATTTGTCCTCTCAACATGTGGCTCGAACAAAGTACTATGACCATTCTTCTTATTTTTCTCAACATGTTGGATGCTCATCTTTTGAAATTTCTCAGCAGTCCACTTTTGATTAAGTTTAGCCCATAAACCTTCTAGAATCCAATCGGGCTTCTGGTTCTTTTCCCAAGCACTCCACAAGAAATTGCTAAGCATAAAAGCAGCGGCTATCTCAAAATTATAAAATATTTGATAATCATGTTGGGTATACCATACGCACTTCGTCTGCAAATAATTTATAACATATGAAAAAAGTAATTTGATAAATAATGTAACGAACTAATTTATTTGTACCTTAAAGTGATTCCACATTTGTTCTCTGTCAAAGACAGGCATCTCTCCCCAGGAACTCCAAGCGTCACGATAAAATGATTTAATGGAATCCATAATCGCAGTTAAAGATTGGCTGAAGAGGGAAAACCTGCATTAAATTTAACATATGTAAAAATATATATTCAATAACTAAAAACTAACAAAAGTACTATTGTGTACCCAATCTCAACAGGAGCGATAATCAGCCTCCACGAAGCATCCAGCGTTCCAATCTCTCCAACATTTCGACTCTGTGTACCTGTAAAGATCCATAAATTTTGATAATTAATTTGAGAAAAATTATGAGCTTAAGGGTGTATTTTCAATTTTCTCATGTTTGGTTGGGTTAAATGTTTTGGAAAATGTTTTTCAAATCAACAAATTTTCCTCAAATTTAAGGAAATGACTTTCCTTCAAAAATTAAGGAAAATATTTTTCAAAACTTTCCTCCAACTTCGATTTACAATTTTTTTGTTGAAAAAATAAAATTAAAGCTCATTTTAAAAAATATTTTCAACTTTAATTTTTTTGGCCCACCCTCACCCCGACCCCCCCTTCCCGCCAGCCCCCTCCCCCCAAAAAATAATTTAAAGTTTGTTTTGAAAAAATATTTCCAATTTTAAATTTTTATCTTCACCCCACCCCACCCTTACCCTCAACCGCCCTCCCTGCCGGCCCTCGACCAGCCCCCCACCCCAAAAAAAAATAGGTTAAAGTTTGTTTTTAAAAATACTTTTAATTTCAAATTTTTATTTTTCACCCCCACCCCACCCATACCTGTGACCCACCCCCCTCCAAAAAAAAATTTAAGTTTGTTTTTTAAAAATATTTTTAGTTTCAATTTTTTATTTTCTTACCCCATCTCATCCCACCCCTCCACCCCACGCTAGCCCCACCCACCCTCCCCAAAATAAAAATTAAGTTTATTTTTAAAAAATTATTTTCAATTAAAAATCATTTTCTACTCTCTAGTAAAATTAAAAGATATTTTCTCAAAAATATTTTTTATTCATAAATCAAACACTAAAAAACCTTTTCCAAAAAATATTTTCTACTCACCAACCAAACATGAGAAAATAAGTCAAAAATCTACTTGTTTTTTAGGAAAACATTTTCCTTCATACCAAACACACCCTAAGAGTATAATTTATTCTCGCCTCAAAGTATGTAAGGGTCCGTCCACCCAAGGATAAGAAAACCTTGGGACAAGTTCAATGTGCCTAAGGGACAAGTTCATAATTCATAGCCCATAACTAATCCACCAGATTTACTTGTAACTAGCCAGATAATCCAAGAATGAATTGGAGAGGATTAATGTTTCAGAATAATGCAAGATCCAACACAAAATTCACAAAGTGGTTTCGAATTTGTAATGCCATGGCAAACTGCTTTCAGTGGATTATGCAACACACAAAGGGAAGACCAAAATAGCAAAAGCTGAGGGCAAAGCTTGTGGATAGAAAGAAATATCAGGATCTTCGAGGGCAAAGCTCGAGCAGCATGAGCCTCACGTATAGGACGACTCCAAATCTCCTCTCCATACTTATAGTGTGACTCCGCACTTATAATTAGAGACAGACATTTATTTCATTCTTTTGAGTACTGGAGCCTGCCTTGGTTGACTATTTCACTAAGCGTAACAAAAGTCCCATAAACAATAGTTTTTCTTTTTTGTGTTGTAATTTATGATTTATGATTTCTCACATGACATGCATGAATAAAACATTTTCATTGGTAGAAAGGTGTTGATTTAAAGATTGTGTTCATGCATGATTTTAGCCGTTTCAAATGATTGTATTTAGAAAAGACTTCCAAATACATATAAGAGGCATATAAGTAGAGTGTAGTGTGACCTGCAAGTGGAGAGGTAGTGTAACCTGTAGTCTCAAAAACTTTTTTCTTTCCCTTAGATTTATCTTTCACTGCATTAGTACTGTGTGGATGATCATTTTCCTGGGATGCCATCTGTATAATACAGGCATGGTAAAATAATAATAATTTAAGAATACTAATAAAGTTGTTACTTCTACAATCTATTATATGATGACTAAAGAACATTAAAAAGACTAACATATTAATTTCTCCCTTGCTTTTATTTGATCATTAAATTTTTTATATTGCTAGTTTCATTTTCATCAAGTAATTATTTCTCGCTTGTTTTGAGTTCATCGATTGAATCTCCATTCTTGTGTGGATATGGATGTATCTTCCTCATAATCTTGTTGATTTAGAGGATAAGTTCTTCATAGATACATTTTATATTAGAAATAAGCCCGGAATTTTGAACATACACTCAGCTACCCTTCCAAACATCTTCTGCTCAATCACCGAAAAGTATACACAGATGTTTCTATCTTTTGTTTGGATGAAATTAACAAAGTTTCAAAATCATTACTAACTTCAATAAACAAAGTTCAGAAGTTAATTAGTCAAAGCAGAGACTCTAAGGGCTCGTTTGGTGTGAGGGATTAGAAATAATAGTGATGGGATAAGGAAATAGTGATGGGATAAAAAAAAATTATGTTGTTTGGTTGGCAAGTTCGGGATAACTTATCCCGGGATTAATAATTAGTACTGGGATAAGTTATCCCTCCCCATGGGTGGTATAGTAATCCTGGGATAACTTATCCCTAGATAGAATAGGTAAATGACAAATATGTCCCTTTAAATCCTTTTTATACATCATTTTTTACATTTATGTATATTTACATTTTTTTTAATACCATGTATAATAATATTTACTACTCCTTATTTTTCTGATAATTATACATATTTTTCTATTAAAAAATTATACTATATAAATATAATTTTTATTTATGAATTTATTTGACTAATTCTTATGTTTATTTTATTTTGATTTC
>JAJOON010021112.1:0-29331 GCA_029582645.1 Solanum megistacrolobum | reverse complement strand
ATTTAAAGAGTTTTTAATTCCGCACTATTTTACATATCTAATGTGATGAATGCTAAGGGCTTGTATGAGGCCTCCGAGAGGTCGAATACGCATGTTACGACTTGGGGATGCTCTCGGGTCGTGACATTTATGAAATAATGTAGTTGACTCCCTAATTGGAGACTCCATAACATATATATCATTGCATTAAAACACATCAGATCTCAAACTCAAACAACTCTTTCTTCTCCCAACTTCCAATGGCATATTAGTTACACAATAACACAACATCTAACACAAGTTTACGTCGACATGAGGGTGCCAAAATACGAAACCATCTTTCTTGATCTGACAAATTTACTCAATTCTTTGTGTGTATGTTTTACGGAGGAGAAACCCTAGTCCTTCAAGCTAATTCCATCAACTAGTTGCATCATGTCATAGAGAATCCAACGAATCACTGAAATCCGATTAATCTAATTGACCTTCAGAGTATCATTTATGGAGCATCGTTTACTCTATGGTGGGAAAAAACTTTATTTTCCCCAAATGATATTAGAGCGTGATATCTAAAATGGTGAAACCCTACGACTTTTTTGGAAAATGTGAACCACACACCATCCTCACACGTGGAGGCTGGTAAATAAATTAAACTCATGTATTGATGACTTATGCAACTACATCTCCTAGTATTTATTTACATTTCTATTTCCATGACTCTTGCAAACACTTATATATTTCCTTTTATATCAAAAAAACAAGTTGGTCATAGATGCATTTGTCAATTTAGAGATCCCCAACCCCATAAGTGTATATAGAGAGTGTGCTTATAACAACCTGATCCATCGTTATTCAAAAGACATCTCGTGCGGAGTCTCAAGAATTCTTGTAATACGACGTGCCAATTTAAAATTGGGATGACATGAAAAAAATCTAAGAATTTGAAAATTAGACTCTGACTGATGTAATCCTTTCATAGTGGGAACTTTCCCTCTATGGCGGCGTGATAGCCTCTATAGAGGGGTCAGTGGGGAAGAAACTCAGAAATGCAATTTTTTAAATTGTTCTCTTTCTTTTTAGTGGTAAAATAGACAACGGTTACTACAAAAATCCTCCAAAAAAATGCTCTAAGCTTGAGGATAGGAAAGAGGAGGGATTCTAGCGCAAGGTGGGTCATACCAACAAATTTTTGGTCTACGACCATGAGGATTCTCCCCTACAGAGCTAGAAACTCGTGTTCAGAGTTCTTGAGCGACTGCTTGGCATCCATATAGGCTAGATTTAAACTGAGTTGTTAGATCTGTCTTCACTAACTTTATACCTTGTAAATTGTCGGAGATTACATGTATAGGCTTTCCATCATGGAGTTTGAATGACTTAGTTTGAAGTGAGTTTTGGTTTAAGATGATAACGTGTTTGATTAACTAATATTAACCTTGTGATGATTTTGGGTGGGATGTTGAGGGAAAGTGATGGTGTGTAATCAGGTTCCAAGCGGAAAAGTATCAGGAAAGAGTGTCCCGGTGTAAGTGATGGTTGTTGTTTTCCAAGGTTATTTATGTATGCATTATAACTATCTCTATAGAGAAACTTGTATAATTCATGTTGGGGGAATTACATGGGCTTAACGTGAAGTGATGAATTATTGACTATCTTTTGAGATGAATGTATTTTAGTTACTTGTTTTAACAAGTGTGTTTGTATTTCATTGTGATTGTAGTGGTGTGTGTGAGACTAATAGTTGTCTCGAGTACCACTCTTGGTATAGGATATTATAATGATTGGTTCAGGTACCGTGCCTGGTATGTAGTAATAGTTAGCTCGGGTATATACCACGTTATATGGTTGGCTCGAGTACTACAGAGGAACAAAGAACTAATGGTTGTCTTGGCTAACACGCCTTGTACATTTTTTATTAACCTTTTGTATGTAGTTTCATAAGAGAACACGGTTTACTTCTTCGTAATGTGATTAATACATGTTTTTCCATGAGTGGCATGATTTGTGTTTAAATGTTAGGATGGTTCCTATTTAGACCGGGATTGTATGTTAAACATTGAGGATGATGGCTTAGAGAATCTTTGTGGTATGGGTTACTTGAAAGATGTGGTGAATCAGCTATTTCTTGTTGTAGCATAATTGATCATGTTATTTATGAATGTTAAGTCTGTATGGTGACTGTGAGTTTGTCTTATTCATAAAGCTTGTATTGTATTATCAGCCTGGGTGGACTGGGACATAATTGATAAGAAGGATTAAACTAATGTGGTTTAGTAAGAGTCTTGTGGGTGGTTAACTGAATTGATCAAGGGCAGGGTGTTTGCATGAGATTTGTGTTTAAATGTTGGGACAATTCCTGTTTAGATCAGAATTTCATAAAAACATTGTAGATGATGTATTAGAGATCCTTGGTGGTATGAGTTACTTGAAAGATGTGATGAATCAGGTGGTTGGAGCTATGATGTATCTCTTTCATAGTATTTTGCTCTCTTAGAAGCTCATGTACTTGTTTAGAATGGTTCCTTGGGAGGGTTTAATGTATTCTTACAAAAGTACTTTATTTAATCAAGTTTGGGAGTCATTCTGTATTTATGATATGGTGATTATTTTATATATTTTTCACTTCTACATTGCATATTTTAAATTGCGCGTAAGAGTTCTTCTATCTAGGTATTAGAATAGGTGTTCGCACGGTCCAGTAAGTTGGGTCTTGGCAATGCTCCTATATTATAGGGTTTTTCTAAACTTGCTAGAGGGGTTGCTGGTGTTCATGATGCTTTGTATATATTTTTTCGTCGTAGTTTAGCAGAAAAGATGGAGTGGTATGATGCTAGGAATATGTTAATATTACAGGATATTTTGCAAATGTTCACGAGATGGAAACAATTATAATTGAGTGTGCGATTAGTTAAGTTTATAGGGTTATGAGGTTGTGATGTGCATGAGTTTATCAAGTTTATGCATCCTGTGAAGCGTGCAATATTCCCTCAAGAAGAATTAGGTTGTATGAATAGTTTTCCTTCATTGAAGCAAGGTAAGAGTGAAGTAGGAAGGAAAAGATTTGACACACACAATTACAAATATAGATTGAAGGTATTCATAATGTATTTTGTAACTTGGAGAAATTTGAGTTGTCTAGTGAAACAAGAACGCGAGGTGAATTTGATAAAAAATGAAGAGGTGAACCCATTGTACTTTTTTGGTCATTATTTTCTTTGTAAGACACTTTTCACCAACCTTATAACCGTATATAGGCAGTTTGCTCCTATATTTTTTGAGTTTTGTAAGATTCTAAGAGGGGCTGTGGATGTGGATGATACTTTGTATATATTTTGCCGGCGTAGTTTAGTTGCAATGATGAAGTGGTAGGTCCATCATGTTAAGTGTGGCGTTAATATTGCAGGATGTTTTCCCTTTTAGTCATGAGTTGCTAAGAAGATTATCGCATGCTTTAGTATTGAGCGAGCGATCAGCTGAGTTTATACAATTATCAGATAGAGAAGTGCGTGAGTTTATTAAGTTTATCCATCCGGTAATGTGTGCAATACAGAATCAAGAAGCATTTGGCAGTCCGCTCAGTTTCCCTTCGTTGATGCAAGGTGGAGCAGGAAAATGAAAGACTTGAGATTGGGGGCGTGCATCATTTTTTTTTGTGACTTGCTGGAAAAATTGGAGTTGTGTCTAAAGAAACTGGAAAGTCAGCCGGGTTTGGTAAACAAAGAAAGAGGTGAGTCAATTGTACACTGTTGCACCTGGTATCTTTTAATTCTAAAAGAATTAGAAAGTATTTCAAAGTTGTGTAGATAGTACACTGAAATGCTTTTGTCCTTATAATGATAGTAGGTAGAAATAGTACCAATCTTTGAAACCTTAACAACATCCTTCGATTTAATTTCTAAATGTCTATCCTTTGAAATTATAATCAAAGACTCCAGAAACTTTGTCCGCAGCAAAAAAAATTCACCAATTTCTCTTCAAGCTCAAGTTTCTTGTATCCTTTCACCTTCAAGAGCTTTAGCTTTGAAAATTCGATTTGGCAATTTTCAAATTTTTCCTTTGCCACAAAGTTTCAATAGCTTCCTGCTTCCATTGCATAATCACGACACTGCATAATTTTAATTAATTATTAATTAGTTCACAAATAATTAACAATAGCTAAAAAAAATTAAAATATTTAAAAGGTTCAAATTAATATACTTACATCAACAAAGAGTTTCAATATTGTCAAGAATTGTCCCAAAATTGAAAGACTCTTTAATGATGTAAGTATATTAATTTGAACCTTTTAAATATATATATATTTTTAGCTATTGTTAATTATTTGTGAAGTAATTAATAATTAATTAAAATTATGCAGTTTGGTGATTATGCAATGGAAGTAGGAAGCTATTGAAACTTTGGGGCAAACGAAAAATTTGAGAATTGCCAAATAGAATTTTCAAAGCTAAAGTTCTTATGGTGAAGGGATACAAGAAATTTGAGCTTGAAGAGAAATTGGTGATTTTTTTTTTGCTCTAGGCAAAGCTTCTTGAGTCTTTGATTATAATTTCAAAGGATAGACATTTAGAAATAATCAAAGGATGTTGTTACAGCTTCAAAGATAGTTACTATTTATACTTACTATCATTATAAGGACAAAAGCTTTGTATTTCAAAGATAGTACACTGAAATGCTTTCTAACTCCTTTAGAATTATAACACAGGAACCAACAGCATAGAATAGGCTCACCTCTTTTTTTGTTTACCAAACCCATCTGGCTTTCTAGTTTCTTTAGAAATAACTCCAATTTTCCAGCAAGTCACAAAAAAACACGATGCATTCCTTCAATCTAAAATCATTCATTTCATGCTTCACCTTGCATCAAGGAAGAGAAACTAACCAAACAACCAAATGTTTGTTGACGATGTATTGCACACTTTACCGGATGCAAACTTGATAAACTCACGCACATCGCTATCTGATAACTATATAAACTCAACTGATTGCACACTCAATTCTAAAGCATTTGATAACCTTGTCGCCAAGTCAACAACAAAAGGGAAAACATCGCAATCTTAACACACACTTAAAATCATGGACAAACTACTCCATCATTGTAGCTAAAATATTCTGGCAAAAATATATACAAAGTATCATCAACACCCGCAGCCCCTCTTAGAACCTTACAAAACTCGAACAATATAGGAACAAACTACTTATATACGGTTACAGGGTTGGCAAAAAGTGTCTTACATGAATCTATAAATTGACAATTACATCCATGAGTATCTTGTTTGGTAGTTACATAAGGAAATACATGAACTTTTACTAGTGCTGCAGGAATAGAGAAGTGAATAAATATTTGGAGATACTCCACCGATTTATCTGTGTCATCCTTTGGGGTCATTTCGAGAAAATTAGTAAGCATCTTCGTCAGACGACTAACATTATCATTAATATGTGTTGTCAATGCAGTTGCAAAGGTTCTGAATAAATAAATTCAAGTCATTCATCAGCTTCCATGTGTAATATTTGTGTTGTCATTGCAGTTGCAGAAGGCTTTCTGTCTAACCTCTCTTTGCTTTGTCAAGCATAAATTTTAGAGTAAAGACTATCTTGAGTCAGTTTCCATATACCACAATTTAAGCATATCCATATCTTGGTAGAATGCTTAGCATTGTTCATACAATCAAGATATAGTTTTGCAAGGGAGAGTTTCTCACACAAATTATACCACCACATATTACAACAACTACAATTTATCTTCCATGGAATGTTGTGTTGTGCATCATCTCTAGCTTTAACTACAAAATTCCAAGCTTGTCAATTACCACAAATCTACGATTTAGCCACAAGGTGGACTTTGAAGTAGTACTTAGCCTTCACAAACTCATCCTAGAGAGATGGTTGAGTTCTAAGCCACTGTTACAAAATGATATATTTCTAGATGGTTGTTTGTTTAATGGTTCCTTTTTTTAATATTATGTTGAGCTTTTAAAGGAAAGATAGTCCTTGCTTTATGTAATATATATTGTAAGAAAGGCAATACTGATTTGATAGGTATAGTCTCTACTAACTTTTGAAAAGCTTATATAGCTACATGTGTCTAAGCCTTTGTAATATGCCACAAGATGACAAAAGGAAATTCTGTTGAACCTTATGTTTTCTTTCACAAAAGATCCAAATACTAACAGTGCTATTAGAGCCATTCTTCTTGAGGGATTTGTGAAGCTAAGAAAATTAAGGTTTTCTACAATTCTTCTAGGTGAGAGCTAAGCAGCAGTAACATGGCATCCAAAAACTTCTTGGGTGTAAGCCCTCTTATGTTTACAGGAGAAAGCTATCACATATGGGTGATAAAGATGAAAGCTTATCTGAAAGCTCTTAGTATATGGGATACAATCGAAAGTAAATATGATCCTTCTCCACTTGGACCTAATCCAACTGTTGCACAAATGAAGGTTTATGAAGTCTAGTCCAACTCGGTGCTAAGGTCTACTCGAATTTGAATATTCATGAAGCTTAAATGCACTAAATACTAAATATCTCAAACTGACATGCTAACTAAGAATGCAACATTTATATATACTGAGTATATAGTATTCGAAATCTGAAGCATGAATTTCTAACTGAATGGCCTAGAAAGTATAATTCATGAAGTAGGATAAACTTACACAAGCTAGGGTTCTGAGTGCTATGCATGGAATTATACTAAATTATCAAGAAACAAATTATTTAGATCAAAGGAACCATTATCACAATAAATCTTGAAAATGTAGAAACCCTAGGTCTGAACAGTTTATCAGAATATGAAGAACAAGCTGAATTCTAGGGACCTAATGGGTGGAAGGAACCCACTAGTGAAATCCCACATACTTGGTGACAAAATATACGGAGAAATCCTTTGAATTTTTGGGCTTAACTTCTAAGAACACTCCTACTTGTTCTTGGGAGAAGCGATCGACTTTTCCTCTTCTTTTCGCTCTAAGTTGGGTGATTTTCGGAGAATGCACTCATGACATTAATACTCCACTTTCATGTAGGTGAAGTTTGGATTCATGATGCATGAACATGTGGTGTCTATGAATTCCTTTACTTGTTAGGACTTATACTTTTTCTCCTTAATTCATATTATAATTTTAAAAACTTCAGTTTTACTAACAAAAAAAATGTTAACTATAAATTATGATTTCTAACACTTCTGGTGTCTCAGTTCATGTGTCAATTTTCACTTCTCAAGAGTCAATTTAACTAATCTTTGAAACTAAATTGGATTAGATTAGATAAAATAGACTAAGCTTCATGCTCAAAGTTCTTTCACTTTTCTGGAAATGAAGGGAAAACTATATATTTTTCTACTTATCTGATTAGAAATCATATAGAGCTATGAAATATTTTCTTGGAATAATATTGGTTGTCATCGTTAATTCAAAGAGGAACATACTTCCTGACAGAGTTGTTGCTACTGTGAAGTTGAGGGTGAAAACCTCCTTCATAGTCCATCCACTTTAACTAAGAATTATCTATCAATCAACTAAGAGAAGGATGAGAGCAAAGAAAATGGAGGGTATGTAGGCTTAACAATTAGTTTATGAATCTTATCATTATTGGAATAATAGAGAGTGTTTTTTTGTTCACTATGATAGAACAACGGTGTAGTTCAAGTCTCAAATATAGCTGAAGGATGGTTTTCACCAAAAACTCTGACATGTCTCCTTATCCTTGCTATTTCTACAAATGTAGGTACTTTATTCTGACTGCAAGTGATATGGAGGAATGGTACCAGATCCCAAAGTCTTTCTATTGTCAGAGAAACTAAGATCATGTGTTCGAGCCCTATATATTGTCTTGTTTAAAAATCATAGTCAAGTATGTTGACTAGTTCTACAAAATAGTTTTGTTGCACAAAATCAGTTTGTGAATATATCTTTTAGGATTAGTGGATCTAAGTTTTTACCTAGTCAATGCATTATTTTCTTTTTGTAGTGTGTCATGTTTACCACTTTTCCCAATTTTTTCAATTATTAGTTAGTTGCTTTATTTTAGCTTACGCAGTTAACTGTAAGCCAATAAATGTCAGTAAGTGTTCTCATTTCAGTAATAGAAAAAGATTGAGCAGTACAAAAAAACTATCTCTGGAAGTTATTTTATTTGCCTTTCGTCTCTTGATCCAACAGTTTTCTATCAGAGCAATTAGAAAGCAAAAGAAGTGAACCACAACAAAGTCCTTCTTCTTCTTCTTCTCTATTTCAAGGTGCATTCTATTGGCATGATTGGACATATTCTAAATATATGTACATATCTCTGTTATAACTCTAAATATTTATGTAGTGATGATAGGAGATAGCATAGATTAATGTAGCATATTTTCAGAGATATTACAATTAGGAATAACATATATTTAGGGATATATAGCAGATTTTTAGGCATGCAAATCAGAATTCTTTCTACTTAATGGAAGAACTCTCATTTGAGAGCATTTATTCAGCAAAATTGACATGGTATTAAAGCCTTTTTCATTGCTTTGATTCTTAGTGTCTTTCATCTGTGGTTTCTTTCAAATTTTTTTTTTGAATGTTTTGGTTCTGCTTATTGTTTTTTAGTCAATAGTAAGTCCTAAGTATTTTTGAAAATTTTTAGGCATCTTGGAATCTAAATCTTGGTCATTCTGGTTATTTTGTATCATTGCATTTCTGTCTTCCTTAGCTTGTCAAGAACACGACGTCATATCAGTTTGAGTCCTTCCATGTTCGTTTCATAGGAAAAAATTACTCTGCCTGGGAATATCAATTCCAACTATTTGTCACCGGAAAATAATTATGGGGACATATAGATGGAAGCGATCCTAGTCCTACCGATCCTACAAAGCTCGGTCAATGGAAGGTTAAAGATGCTCGGGTGATGACATGGATTTTAAGGTCAATTGACCCTCTTATTGTTCTTAATCTCAGGACATACAAGACAAAAAAGGCCATGTGGGATTATTTACAAAAGGTTTACAACTAACACCATAGTGCAAGGTGCTTTCAGTTAGAGCATGAAATTGCTATGTATTTTCAAGGAGGTCTCTCTGTTCAAGATTATTTCTCTGGATTTCAGAACTTATACCGATATCGTTTCTGCTAAAATACCTTATGAATCTCTCTCCATCATTCAAGGAGTTCATGAACAAAGCAAGCGAGATCAATTTTTAATGAAATGACGATCTAATTTTGAAAGTGTTCGCTACAACTTGATGAATCGTGATCCATCTCCCTCGTTGGATGTCTATTTTAGGGAATTACTTTGTGATGAGAAGCGTCTTTTCACACAAAATTCTTTTCATCAAGGAAATGTTGTCACTGTCGCATTTGTAGCTCAAGGGAAAGGAAAGGGCATGGATATGGCTAGAACTCAATGCTACAGTTGCAAGAAATATGGTCATATTGCTAGCAATTGTGGCAACAAGTTCTGTAATTATTGTAAACAACAAGGACACATTATCAAAGAGTGTCCCACACGTCCTCAAAATCGTAGGGCAAATTCTTTTCAAGTTGGGATAAATGGTTCAACTACAGATAACTCGTCTTCAGTAGGACAAGTTCTTACTCCTAAAATGGTACAACAAATGACCTTGTCAGCATTTTCAGCTTTGGGGCTGCAAGGTAATGAGGTAATATCTAAATTTTGGCTTGTTGATTTTGGCGCTTCCAATCATATGACCAACTCAACTAATATACTCAAAAACATCTGTGAGTTTAACGGTCCAACACATATTCAGGTTTCCAATGGTAGTAATTTACCCATTACCAAGGTTAGGGATATTACTGAAACTTTCAAGAATGTTTTTGTATCACCAAAACTCTCCACTAGTCTTATTTCAGTTGATCAATTGGTAGATAAAAATTGTGATGTGAATTTTTCTCGTAATGGTTGCCTTGTGCAGGATCAGGTGCCGGGGATGATAATCGCGAAGGGGCCTAAAGTTGGAAGATTGTTTCCTATACACCAGTTATTTCTCATGCTCATTTCAAGTATTCTGTGACATTTATAGATGACTATAGTCGATTTACATAGGTGTATTTTCTTGGATCTAAATCTGAAGGGTTTTCCATATTCAAGAATTTTTTGGCTTACTTTGAGACTCAATTTTCCATATACATCAAAATATTAAGATCTTATTCTGGTGGAGAATATATGGCTCATGAATTCAATAATTTCTTGTTTGAGAAAGGAATTGTATCACAACGCTCTTGCCCATATATGCCACAACAAAATGGGGTTGCTAAGCGTAAAAATTGTCATCTTTTAGATGTTACTCGTACTTTATTGATTGAGTCCTCTATTCCATCTAAATATTGGGTTGAAGCTTTGTCTACTGCTGTCTATTTGATTAATAGACTTCCATCTAAAGTGTTAAATCTTGAGTCTCCATATTAATGTCATTTTCTTAAGCATCCCAACTATCATAGTTTTCATACGTTTGGTTGTGTTTGTTTTGTGCACCTACCTCCTTTTCAATGCAATAAACTCTCTATTCAGTCTATTAAATGTTCTTTAATGGGCTATAGTACTTTGCATAAAGGTTTTATTTTCTATGATCCAAGTTCTAACAAATATTGTGTTTCTAGAAATGTTAATTTCTTTGAGAAACAGTATTTCTTTCCTACTCATGTTGAGTCATCTTCTGTTTCTCCTCTTCTTCCTACTTTTGAGGATTTGACATTGTCTTCTAAGTGGTTCAAACCAGGATTTGTGTATGAACAACGTCAACCAACTTTACCCCATCCTGAAACAAATCCGCCATCTGAGACTGCTCCACAACCAGAATCTGAGATTTCTTCAAGGTCTGCTCCTCTTCAGTCTCCTCGGTGATCTACTAGATTGTCTTAAACTCCTAAACAATATGGTTTTTCTTCTACTTTATCCACCATCTCTATTCCAATAGGTTACTCACAAGCCTCCAAGCTCAAATGTTGGCAAAAAGCAATGGAGGAGGAACTTTTGGCTCTTAAAGAAAATAACACATGGGAAATTGTTCCTTGTCCTCCAAATGTCCGTCCAATTGGATGTAAATGGGTTTATTCAATTAGACATCATTCTGATGGAACACTTGATCGGTAGAAAGCTCGATTAGTGGTCCTTGGCAACAAACAGGAGTATGGTGTAAACTATGAGGAGACTTTTGCACCTGTAACAAAAATGACTTCGGTGCGAACTATTATTGCCATTGTTGCATAACAAAATTGGACTCTTCATCAAATGGATGTCAACAATGTTGTTCTTCATGGTGATCTCAAAGAATATATTTATATGAAACCCCCACCTGGTTTGTTCTCATCACCTACCTCAGATGTATGCAAGTTGAAGCGATCTTTATATGGATTAAAACAAGCTCCAAGAACTTGGTTTGACAACTTTCAGTCTACTTTGCTTCAATTCTCTTTTGAGCAGAGCAAATATGATTCGTCTCTGTTTCTTCGATAAACATCTGCATGTTGTGTTCTTCTTTTGGTGTATGTAGATAACATTATTATCACAAGAACTGATTCTTCCCTATTCACTAGCCTCCAGTAGCAGCTTAAGGATTCTTTTCATATGAAAAATCTTGGTACTCTTACATACGTTTTGGGGTTAGAAGTTCATTATAATTATTTAGGTGTGTTCTTGAACCAACAGAAATATACTCAGGACTTGATTGCTTTGGCTGGTCTTCAAGAATCTTCCTCTGTAAATACTCCATTGGAATTGAATGTAAAGTAATGTCATGCCGAAGGAGATCTTCTTCCTGATCCAACTTTGTATCGGCAATTAGTTGGGAGCAGAAATTATCTTACTATTAATCGGCCTGATATCTCTTTTGCAGTTAAACAAGTGAGTCAATTTATGCAGGCTCCACACCATCTACATTTGGTGGTTGTCTGTTGCATCATTCAATATCTCTTGAGAACATCTACTCGTAGATTATTCTTTCATAGTGGTTCTGAGATTCAGCTTAATACATTTAGTGATTCTGATTGGGTTGAATGTCCTGATACTCGTCGCTCCATCACAGGTTGGTGCATGTTTCTTGGAGATTCCTTAATATCTTGGAAGAGTAAGAAGCAAGATCGTGTATCAAAATCTTCCACCGAATCTGAATATCGAGCAATGTCTAGTGCTTGCTCCTAGATTGTTTGGCTTCGTGGTTTACCTGCAGAAATTGGATTTCCTCAATCTAATCCCACTCTTCTCTATGCTGACAACACAAGTACTATTCAAATTGCTACTAATCCAGTTTATCATGAAAGGACCAAACACATTGAAGTGGACTGTCATAATATCAGAGAAGTTGTAGATAAGAGAGTCATTAATCTTCCACATGTATCGAGTGATCTTCAAATAGATGATGTGTTTACAAAGTGTATGGCACAACAACGTCATCAGTTTATGGTAGGCAAATTGATGCTTTTTGATCCACCGGCATCAATTTGAGGGGGGATGTTGGCATGATTGGACATATTCTAAATAGCTGTACATATCTATGTTATAACTCTAAATATTTGTGTAATGATGATAGGAGATATCATAGATTAATGTAGCATATTTTCAGAGATATTACAATTAGGAATACCATATATTTAGGGATATATAGCAGATTTTTAGGCATGTAAATCAGAATTCTTTCTATTTAATGGAAGAACTCTCATTTGAGAGCATTTATTCGGCAAAATTGACACATTCCTCTAGGAACCAAAGTAACATAAGAGAGTGAACCCCATCAAATTTTATCCAATAAACCTAATCAGAGATGGAAAATGGTAGTAAACTCTAATTCTAACTCTCAACATCTTCCAATCTTCAAAGGGGTGAAGTACCATTTTTGGAGCCTTAAGATGAAGACTCTTTTTAACTGTCAAGAGATACTGGACTTGGTGGAGAATGGATTTCCATACCCTGATGAAGGCCATGTACAACAACTGTGGGAAAATCACAAGAACAATTCGAAGGAATTGTTCCTGATTCAAAAAGCGCTTGATGATAATATCTTCCCCAGAATTTTAGTAGCAGAGAATTCCCATGAAGCTTGGGAAATTTTGCAACATGAGTATATGGAAGATACGAAGGTAATTATAGTTAAATTACAAACTTTGCATCGCAATATTGTAACTCTAAGCATGACAACTAGTTAACCAGTGCAAGCTTATATGTATAGAGTCTCCGCAATTTTTAATCTCATGAAGTCTTATGAGGAGAAAATTAATGATGAATTTGTTGTAGCAAAGGTTTTCAGGTCTTTAACCACTAATTTTGAACATGTGGTTGCTTCTATCGAAGAATCAAAGGATTTATCTGATTATATATTTGATGAATTAATGGGTTCTTTGTTATCTCATGCAGATAGGCTAAACAAGTCTTATGATAAGGTTGAAGAGAAGTCATTCCAGGTGAAAGAGGACTCATCTTTCTCCAAGGAAAAATCCTCAATTTTTTTCTGGTAGATGTACATAAATAGGTGTATTTCATTAGCGAGGTCGAGGCCATGGTAGAGGCGGAGGACAATTTAGTGAGTCACATCAGCACAAGAGTGACTTGTGTTACGCCGTAATTTTACTATCTTTAGAAAAGTCACTTTTTTGAAATGTTCTAAGTATAAAACAATTTAAGAAGAATACTTAGAAAAGAGTCGCCACTTAATTTTTTAAAGAAATTAAGAAAACTTAATTTAAAAAGGCCTTAACAGATAAACCTTTAAAAATTTAGAGAAAATGGGTAAGAGGTTCATATTTACGCTTCAAGAAGGTTTTTAAGGTACTTGAAGCGCCTACTAACATGCAGTTAGTCTACGACTTAGATTAAATATATTTTGACTATTTTTAGAAAAATGATCAACTTGAGAAAATAGTTAAACAAAGAATAATTTTTAATTTTTAAGAAAAAGAAGATATTAATTGAAATATTTGAATTAAATTGCAAGTGATTAGAATTTTAACAAAACTAGATTAATTAGTATTTGTTTGAATCATTTTAAAAATAATTTACATCAATTTAGTTGATAAACCAAGAAATCATTTTAAAGTAGTGAAAAGTAAGTGAAAGTTTTAAATAGAAAACATTTGAATAAGTAAATAAGGGTGCAAGAGTTGATAAAATAAAATTTACTAAAGTAAACCAACACAAAGAAAATAGTTCATCCTTTGGGCAGTTCAATTAAGTTATTTAAAGTTAGAGTTAATGAAAAAAAACTAATAATAAGTAATCACAATTAAATAATCTAGGAGAATAAACGAGAAGATAAATTTGCGACCCCTTTTTTTTGGTGAAACTCGTTGCTGATTTGGGCTTTTGGCTCAATTCCCGTTTTTGTATACCCCTGATGTATATCAGTGTATATCAAATGTATACAACCCATTTTTCTGCTTTTCGAGACATGTTTCAGCTTCCAATTTCTTGAAATGATGAATTCAACTCGATAGTGCTGAGTTCGGGACTCCATAGCACATCCGAAATGCAAAGGGAAGAGATAGAAGGGAGTCGAATGGACTCAAACCAAGGAGGGGTTCATGCAAGGTAAACATGGAAGAAAAATTAATACTTAACTTATAGTAGAATTAAAATTCAAGGAAAGTTGAACATATGACATATTAAATTCCAATCTTCAACTAAATGGTTAGTGGCATGCTAGACTCAAAAATGCAAATAAATAAAGAAAAAAAAATGCAAATCTTTCTAAACAAATAAATGGAACCCAACAATGACTAAACTATCAATTTAAGAAGGAATGTTTTAAAAAAAATAATAACAGTAAAAAATAATAAGAATTATTATAGCCAACTTCACAATTACGCTAATTCTTATTTAAATTGATTAAATTTCTTAACTCCTAAACTCTCATTGTTATACAAGTAACACTTACAATCATGTGACTAAACTATTATCTTCTCAATTAACACATATCATGAAAGAACACCTTTGGCAGTAGCAGACAAAATAATACAAATATTATTTCTCACTTCCAATGATTGAGACTTGACTTTACTTTTTACTTTTTTGTCAAAAGAAAATAATGATAATAAAGTAATGTAGTCAAATGCATGTATGAATCTAAAGCAATGTAATAGAATAACAAAAATCATGTTATCCACAGAACAGAGGACTCACAAGGAAGGGAGCAAACATGAATTTAAAGGTCTACTGATTCAAACAAATAGAATGGAGAAGAAGTCCAAAATTTTAAAATATTTTCAAAAATTTGTCTCAACATTTACAAGGTATCAACAAGTTCATAAAAATCTGGAAACACCTTGAGCAAACATAATGGAGGAAACGAAACTAAGAATGCAGTACTCAAAAGCTGAACTCTAACAAACAACACGAAATAAATATGAGCTGGAAAAGTCTAAAAAAAAAAAGAAAGAAAGAAAGGTATATTGCATTTACCCATCAATCTACATGTTAAGCAGTGACTAAATCCAAACAACTAAAATACTTAAAACGAACACAAAGCAAAATTGGGAATTTAAAGAGATAGCGGAAGCAGATTACCTGGTTATGGGCAGCGAACTTGAGATGACGAGTTGAAACGAACTATTTCATCACCATGTGAAAAGAACTCCGACGAAAGCTTCCGATGACAAAGAATAAAGAGATTAAGACGAAAACTCGAGATTCGAAATTCTTAACTTAGCAACTATAGAAATCAAAATTCTTCTTATGCACCTATATCACCGTGATTTTCCTCTATCTCCCTCTATTTTATTTTATTTTGTCTCAGTGTGTCCTCTAAATGACACCAATACCATGTATTTATAGCAAAAATAAAGGCTTGAATTCAAATACTCATTTGAGCGGGAGATGAGAGATTGATTGGAGAGAATGGAAGGAAAAACAAGCAAGATGAGAAGCTACCCTCGAAAATTTGGATTCGATGTGATATCTTTCGATTTGGATTAGATTTGGTTGAGATTTTTATCTAATCCAAAGTCAACAAATCAAGCTCGAGGTCTGCAATCTTTGAATATGGAAGGAGGGACTGTCAATGGTGATGGGTGGTGTAGTTGGATGAAGAAATTAGAGTTCTTGGTATTGACTTTTGCATTTTGGAGGAAGAAGAAAGGGGAGAGGAGTTTATGTGAGGGCTGGAAAAAGGGAAAAGAAAGAGAGTGTGGGAGAGTATATAAATTAAAAGGATGGTCCATTTTATTTAAAAATTGGCCATTTAGTTACTAATTTAACCAATTTGAGTTAGGTCTAATCAATTTGAGTCAATTAACTAAATTGGAGAAAAATAAAAAATAAGATGAATAATTATCAGTTAATTATTTGAGCTTCGTAAGTTAAACAAGACAAAATAATTGTCAAAACTTATTTATTGCTTTAAAATAGAGAACTAATTATACAAAATTATAAAATTAACTAATTCAAAGAAATAAATGCGTAATTATGATAAACATTATTTTTAGGCTATTTATTAAATATTTATATAAAAGACGAAAATTATATAAACCAACATGTAAAATTATATAATTATTTCTAAAAAATTCTAACCAAAACTAAACAGAAAGAGATTTTAAAATATATATTTTTTAAAGATTTTTCAAAGACGATTATTTCAAATTGTTTGAAATTGAAGAAACTCGATAGTTAACTCGAATTGCATAGGGTCAAAATTGGGTGTCAACAACTGCCCCCTTCTTTGGGTGGGGTCGATGAAAGAGAACCTGGGCAAAGAAGATTGACGAATCAAATTTTGACTGAACCCACTTTCATCTCTTTAAAAGAAAGACACTATATGGATTTTTTAAGGAATTATGGCCGGACCCTAACATTGAGTTTCCTACATATCTCAAGTTACATGAAAGTTCATGCCACTTGTAGTTCGATACGCTTGATTTGACACACGATTATGAAAGAATTCAAAAGTTATCCTTATATCGAATTATGAAGAGACCGAAATGTTTGGGAATAAGATTTAAGAGAGAATGTCGGAATACATCCGAGTTTTCAACATTGAGCCTGCCTACATATCCTTCAACTCAAGGAATCAGGCTGTTTGTAGTTCGACTCGATCGGTTGAAAAGGAAATCTATTATGCTAAATAACCTTCGGTTCTGGAAGAATGACAAGTAAGTCGAGCATGAAAAAGCGGCTTGCGACCTCTTAACCATGAATATGGCGCGCTTCACACCCATAATTAAGAACTTACACGAACATAATTTCCAAAGCTCTTGGTGCATTGTCACTCAGATTGGAAAGCTACCTTCGGTGAGAGTGGAAAGTTTTCTGGATGCAAAATTGAACTGATAAACCCAAGGAAATGCCCACATGCCTTTTGATAGGGGTGTGGTTTGATTGTGGTGGAAGTCGCTCCTCAGCTCGCGTCCTAAGAGTTTGATACTCTTCTTCGGACTATGTCCAGTTCGCTGCTAAGAAAAAGTTCCACGTTGTGCTGCATTCTTTTTGATGTCGTCCGCACATGTGGTTCGATTTGAGAATTCATCCTCTTGGATGCTCTCGACAAAGAGTGAAATAAACTTGTTAGTAGAAACTGCAATTTATATAGAGAAATGGCATGTTTTACCAAATTCGGCACATGTTCTTTTTGTGAATATTCTGACGTCAGCCTCTGTCGGTTTTGACGCAATAGATGATGAATTGATATGATGCTACAATGATGATGACTTTATCGATAATACAATATTGTTGATGACGATACTTTATTGATAGGATGATATTGCTACATTGATGATGAAGATGTTCATGCTCAATTGATAAGAAGATGCTGCTACATTGACGATCCATTGGTAGAATGATGTTGATCCAATGTTGTTGAAGCTTGATTGGTAAGACGACGATGGTCTATCGGTAGGATGATGTTGATCCATTTAGTAATGATATTATCACATTTGATAATATAATACAGATGACTCCCTCAGTGGTTTGAATATGTAATGGCCCTTTTGGCATTGAAAGATGCAATGTTCCTCTTGGCGTTCATATTATCACCTCTGATAATATAATATGGATGGCCCTTTTGGCAATGATATTACTACCTTTGGTAATATAATATTGATGGCCCTCTCGGCAATGCACATCGTTGTATCTGGTATCGATTTGACTTACAAATATCCTTCAACGTTAGCCTCTTTCGACTTTAACGTGATAATGAATATTTTTGGCAAGTTGCACTTCAAATTCTTTCTGATATTTGATGTGTCTTATGTGTGCCCTTCAGACGTCTTTGACGCTGGAAAATGCAATATTCCGTTATTATAGTCATTTGTAAATCTTAAAGTGCCACCCTCTCGATGCTTTCACCTACTTTTTCTTTGACCACTTGTATCTTCGTTGTGGCTACTATTTTTTTTGAAAATATGAACAAGAAATTATTGTTCAAAATACCAAGTTAACTACTTTTATCGAATGAATATCAATGCCTTTTCTTGCATAATAAAAATGTTAGTCTTGGGCACTTTTGCTATTCTGACTTTCCCATATTTGTTGAACATGATTATCTCTTGGAATCCTTGTAAACCTGCATCCACAGAAAATTTATTAGTTTTAAGTGAACTAATATGTGTTGACTTCTTTGATTTCTTGATCTTCCTCTTGCTATCTTTGGTTGTTTGCTTCTAGCTTCCCGCTTCTTGGTAGACATAAAATAGATCTATATTTTATATAAAATATTTGATACATGTATAAAGTTTTAAGAAAAATGGATTTTTGAAAAGTTATTTGATGAGGGTCACTGCCAAGTGTCATGTCACATTAAAACTTAAGTGAACACTTCAGTTCAACTTTCGAGATATCCAATCTAAAAGTCCTTTTAAGTTGGGGAAATCAGAAGATAATTGAAGTTTGACTTTGAATTTTTGAGATATTTGGGTTTATGAGCCTCTGATCATGCTGGAGATTACTTGTCGTTAACTTTGAACTTCTGACAGTACTTGATAGAATTTTTGAGATCTTCTCAAAAATTCTGCCCCAGTGCAATTTCTTGGCATCTCTCAAGTCTTCGGTAGGAAGACTTGCAGAATTTTTGGATATCTTCTAAAAAATTATGCCCAGTTGCCTTTTCCTAATGCATGCTCAATCTTGTCTTGCTGACGAATGATCTTTAGAATTTTTGAGGTCCTCTAAAAAATTCTGCCCCAGTTTCCATTATAAAGGGAAATGGAAGTTTTATGGGGTATATGACCAAGCCGTTGTGGCGCCTACGTATCCCGTTGAGGCAAAATTAGGTCAAACGTAGTTCCCCTTTTGGGAAAATAGGAAATTTTAAAAAGAAAATGACCGAGGCTGATATAGGACGCCTACGTATCTCATTTTTGAGAATTTAGGTCAGACATAGTTCAATACAAGGATATAAAAACTTGACATAAGCAATTACAAACAAATGATATGACTACAAGGAACGTGATGAGAGAAAAACTAATTTTCAGACGTAGTATCTCTTGACAGCATCTGAGTTGATTGGTTTTGGCCACTCCTAGCCATCCATCTCTGACAGGATCAAGGATCCTCCAGATAACACTTTACGAACCATGTACGGTCCTCGCCAATTTGGTGCAAATTTTCCCTTATACTCATCTTGATGGGGGGAAGATGCGTTTGAGGACCAATTGTCCTTCTTCAAATACTCGAGATCTCACTTTTTTGTTGAAAGCACGAATCATTCTCTGTTGATATAATTGGCCATGACAAACAACGGTCATCCTCTTTTCATTAATTAAGGCTAAGTGTTCAATCCGATTACGAACCCAATCAACATTGCTCAGTTCAGCTTTTTGAATGATCCTTAATGAAGGTATTTCAACTTCAGCAGGTATCACTGCTTTTGTCCTATATACTAGCAAGTATGGAGTTGCTCCGATTGATGTTCTAACGATTGTTCGGTATCCCAACAAAGCATATGGTAACATCTCATGCCAACCTCTGTGATTATCAATAATCTTTCTCAAAATCTTTTTGATGTTCTTATTGACAGCTTCTACGGCTCCATTCATTTGAGGACGATAAGCAGTCGAATTTCGGTGAGTAATCTTGAATTGGTCACATATCTCCTTCATCAAATGACTATTGAGGTTTGTGCCATTGTTTGTAATAATGGAAATAGGTAGTCCAAAACGACAAATCAAGTTGTTACGAACGAAATCAGCTACTACCTTCTTCGTCACAGATTTATAAGAATTTGCTTCCACCCACTTGGTGAAGTAATCAATGGCAACCAAAATAAATCTATGTCCATTAGAGGCGGCTGGCTCAATTGCGCCAATGAAATCCATGCCCCAGGCCACGAATGGCCAAGGCGATCCCATAGCATTAAGTTCGTAAGGGGGTACTCGGATCAAATCACCATGTACTTGGCATTTATGACACTTTTGCACAAATCTACAACAATCATGCTCCATAGTCATCCAAAAATAACCAGCTCGAATGATCTTTTTTGCCAAAGTAAGCCCGTTCATATGAGGTCCACAAACTCCAGCATGTACCTCCTCAAGAAGTCTTGTAGCTTCCATGGAGTCTACGCATCTGAGGAGTCCCAAATCTGGAGTCCTCCTATAAAGGATTTCCCCACTTGGAAATAAATTGTTAGCCAATCGACGTATTGCCTTCTTTTGATTGGATGTCGCATCTTCTAGATAAATTCTAGTCTCTAGGTACTTCTTTATATCATAATACCAAGGCTTTTCGTTTGGTTCCACTTCGACATGCGAATAATGAGCCGGTTGTTCCTTCAAATCTATCTCCAAAGGATCGATGTAATTCTGATCTGGATGCTTGATCATAGAGGAGATAGTGGCAAGAGCATCAACAAATTCATTTTGCAACCTTGGAGTGTGCATAAACTCTATCTTTCGAAATCTTTTGCACAATATTTGTACCATTTGTACATATGGAACAATCTTTGGATTCTTCACGGCCCATTCCCCTTGAACCCGGTAAATTAACAAGTCTGAATCTCCAATTACCAGCAACTCTTGGACATTCATGTCGATGGCTAACATTATGCCAAGAACGCAAGCCTCGTATTCTGCCATATTATTGGTGCAATGAAATCAAAGTTTAGCCGCCACGGGATAATGTTTACCGGATTTCGATATTAGAACCGCTCCAATTCCAGCTCCATTATAATTCACCGCTCCATCAAAGAATACCCTCCAACTAGGGTATGACTCAAAAATGGTTTCTCCTATGAACAACACATCTTCGTCAGGGAAGTATGTTTTGAGCGGTTCATATTCTTCATCGATTGGATTTTCTGCAAGATGATCGGCCAATGCTTGTCCTTTTACCGCTTTTTGAGTAACATACACAATGTAAAACTTGCTCAGAAGCATTTGCCATTTTGCCAATTTTCTAGTCGGCATAGCTTTCTGGAAAATATACTTCAATGGATCCATCTTGGAAATAAGATATGTAGTATATGAAGACAAATAATGCCTCAGCTTTTGGGCGATCCAAGTCAAAGCACAACATGTTCTTTCCAATAGAGTGTACCAAGCCTCATATGGAGTAAACTTCTTGCTAAGATAGTAGATCGCGCGTTCCTTCTTTCCAGTTTCATCATGTTGTCCTAATACACACCTGAATGCATTCTCTGAGACGGACAAGTATAGTAACAATGGACTTCCTTCTCGTGGAGGTACCAATACTAGTGGATTTATCAAATAATCTTTGATAGTATCGAAAGCTTTTTGACACTCTTTGGTCCACACCGTTAGTGCATCTTTTTTCAACAACTTAAAGATGGGTTCGCAAACCACCGTGGAATAAGCTATGAATCGACTAATATAGTTCAATCTTCCAAGGAAACTCATAACTTCTTTCTTAGTCTTCGGAGACGGTAAATCTTGAATCGCCTTGACTTTGGTAGGATCAAGCTCAATGCCTCTTCTACTAACTATGAAACCCAACAATTTACCAGCAGGTACTCCAAAAGCACATTTAGCGGGATTTAGCTTTTAGTTGTACTGACGCAACCGATCAAAGAACTTTCTCAAATGGGTCAAGTGATCTGAACTCTTGCGGGACTTGATGATTACGCCATCCACATATACTTCAATCTCCTTATGAATCATATCATGGAAGATAGCTGTCATGGCTCTCATGTATGTGGCCCCGGCATTCTTAAGACCAAATGGCATTACCTGGTAATGATAAACACCCCATTGTGTAATGAAAGCTGTCTTTTCAACATCTTTCTCATCCATCAAAATTTGATGATAACCCGCAAAGCAATCCATAAATGATTGCATTTCATGCTCAGGACAATTGTCAATGAGAATGTGGATATTCGGCAATGGAAAATTGTCTTTGGGACTAGCTTTATTGAGATCTGTATAATCAACACATATTCTAATTTTACCATCTTTCTTAGGCACTGGAAAAATATTGGCTAACCAAGTTGGATACTTAGTAACCTCCACAACTTTGGCTTGAATCTGTTTGGTAACTTCTTCTTTGATTCTCAAACTCAAATCTGGCTTGAACTTTTGACTTTTCTGCTTTACTGGACTGAAATCTGGATTGATCAACAACTTGTGAGAAACAATATCTGTACTCAATCCGGGCATATCATTATAAGACCAAGCAAATACATCGATGTACTACTTAAGCAAACTGATGACCTCTTCTTTCTGAGTTTCTGTGAGATGGACACTGATCCTGGTTTCTTTAACAGTTTCTTCATCTCCAAGGTTCACGGTCTCAGTCTCCTCTAAGTTTGGCTTCTGTTGATTCTCAAACTGTTTCAATTCTTCTGCGAGGTGTTCTGGAACCATGGTCTCTTCATCATATTCCTCGAACTCATTCTCATTTATCTCATTTCGCTCACTCAGCTTATGACATGACATGATATTGGCAGGTTTTAAGTTATTTTTACTGAAATCATAAATACGCCATGTCAGATAAAAATATTTAAAACAAATTAGTAAGTTGTAAATAAGTAGATTTAAGCAATAGAAGAGACTTTCATTTAGATTAAAAGAAAGTACAAACTTTGGCCATGACCATAGGACAATCTGCCTTTTGAAACATCACGAGGGAAATTAAAGCTTAAAGAGGTAAAACGACATAAAGGGTGGGTCTTAGGCCTTATTCAAACTACCACCGATTTTAGAAATAAGCAAAATAGATATGTCTTTGTCTACCAAGACGAGTGAGGAACCAGGAGTTGTGTGGATGTCCAATTAGGCACTTGCTCTTCTGGTTTGGCATCTCGAATGCCAGATGTCTCGATCATCTCCTCAAGCACAACATCAAATTCTTCAAAAAGATTCCCGATTCCCTCCTCGAGGCCATCATTATTGACATATTCTCGCACTGGAAAAGACTGGTACAAGTGAGGTACCGATTTTGCTAATTCCCAATCAACCACCTTGTTACTCGAAGCTCCCGTCCCATCATCTGCTATTGGGATGTATCCTAAGCCAAACTTTGAACCTTTTGTGAAAATTTGAATAGGCTCAGTGATACCTTGCAAATATTTTCCCAATCCAAAACCAGGTTCAAATCCACTTCTCAACATCAAATGGCTATCATCTTGTAAATGGAAGGCATAGGGGGATGTGAGGCCAAATCATCATCGGTAGCATTCACTATCTCTACTGTATAGAAGTTAGAACCTCTAGCCACATCGTCGACAATTGGGGCATAGTCATTCGAAGGTCTTCCTTCACCATGAATGACTATTTCGTGATCGTTCCACACAAACTTCATCAACTAATGGAGGGTAGTGGGCACGGCCCCAACTATATGGATCTAAGGTCTTCCGAGTAAAAGGTTGTAGCTAGTGGTGATGTCCATCACCTAGAACTCGACAATGAAATCTACAGGTCCTACTTCAATACCCAGACTAACAGCGCCCAATGTTTCTCTTTGACCCCTGTCGAAAGCTCTCACATTTACTTGGTTCTGACGAATCTTCCCAATATCAAAATTCAGTTGCTTGAGAGTCGACAATGGGCAAATATTAAGACCAGATCCGTCATCTATCAGAACACGATTCACAATCTTGTCCCGACACTTGATTGTGATGTGCAAGGCTTTGTTATGCATCACCCCTTCACAAGGCAACTCTTCATCGCTAAAACTAACACGATGACCTACGATTACTTTGCTTACCATGGCTGCAAGATTATCACTGTTTGTTCCCACCGGTACGTGAGTCTCATTCAAAGCCTTTAACAAAGCATGCATGTGTTTCTGTGAACTCATCAATAATGCCTACACAGAAATTTGAGCAGGTGTTTTCTCCAAATATTTCATGATGGAATACTAGTTAGGTTGCATTATCCGCCAAAACTCCTCGACTTCAGCTTGACTGATTAGCCTTTTATGGTGGTCTCTCTTGTGGCCTCCTTGAGCCAATTCTTTTGGTGTATAACATCTACCAGATCTAGTCATACCATGGGCGGTAGCAGTCTCGATCACAAACTCTTCCTTGGTAAGGCCCTCTTTTGGCACTGAAGTAAAAGCTTGATGTGGTGCCATTATCACAAACTCTTTCTCAGTAAGGCCCTTCTTTAGCCCTAAAACAAAAGCTTGATGGGGTTTTTTATAACGAACTCGGGCTTGGGCTGCCACCCGGGCAATCTTTCCGATCTTAAGACCATTTTCGATAGTCTCACCTATTTTGACTATCTCAGCAAATTTTACTCCAATGAGCAGCATCATTCTATCATAGTATTCTGGCTCTTGGATGTGCGCAAATACTTCAGTGATCTCCTTTTCAGACATGGGAGGTTGAACTATGGCAGCCTCTTTTCTCCACCTGTATGCATATTCACGGTAGTTTTCGGTGGCTTTTTGCCTAATCTTTTCCAAGGAGTATCGATCTGGAACGATCTCTACATTATAAGCAAATCTCTCAATAAAATCTTTAGCTAAAGCATTCCAACTAGGCCATTGCTTCATGTCTTGGGAGGAGAACCATTCTAAGGCCTCTCCATTCAAACTTCGGCTGAAGAGCCCCATCAACAATGCTTCATTTTTTCCAACTCCTACGAGCTGGTCACATTACGCCCTTAAAGGAGCTAACGGGTTCCCAGTTCCTCCAAAAGTATTAAACTTTGGTACCTTAACCCCTCAAGAAGGTCCAAGTTTGGATGGATACACAATTCTTCATAGTTTAGCCCTATAACATTTGGAGTGTAATGAAGTTCTTTCATAGCTTTCATAATTTCTTCCTTCATGCTCTGCTTATTCATTTCCTCTTTGACCCTCCACTCCTTTTCCTTCTCCTCATAGTGATAGGGTTCGAGATAGTGTAGGGAAGATGTGGTTCTGTGAGGATTAGAATATGTAAAGTGGCTTTTGTAGGTACGGGTTGAGTAGTAGGTGGGTTCGAAGTGTTTTGAGGAGGAGTTTGGTACATGGAAGGGAATGCTTGAGAGTTGTGAGAATTTAGGCTTTGAGATGGATGAGGTGTTTGGTAGGAAGAGCTAGCATGATGTTGGTTAGTTGTGTTTAATTCGACAGTTGGGGACTTTTGGACTGGAACAATAGGTGGATTTTGTGGGAAATGTTCGGGTGTTGGATTAGGAGTAGGGAAATGGAGTGGAGGTCTTTCGTTGTTTGGAAGAGGAGTGTTAGCAATGATAGCCAAATTTGCCAACTCCCGAGTCTTATGCATCTCAGCCCTCATTTCATCAATTTGTTGTGCTAGTTGAGCAATCAACTTATTTTGCATAGCAATGATAGGGGTCTGCTATTGTGATCTCATTCAAACCGATGTTCTCACCATTTCTAGTCATCTTTTCTTTTCCTTTCAATAGATTCTGGCCCGAGAAGGAATCCTTAGGGACTTTAGATCTCGTGAAGTACAGATGCTTAGTTAGTTTCTCAACACAGATCAGTTCTAGTTACCTGATAAATGAAAAACAACTCAAAAGTAGCTATGTTAGTTATTGTTTTTAATGAGAAATGCAAATAATATGTATAAGAATAAACATATAATTGTCATTTTGCTTTAAGCAGATTAATCCACGAATGTAATTTGGGTGAAAGGGAGGACTCAAATGGAAGGATTTTTTTTTCCGGTTAGTTCATTTGAATGAATCAAGAAAGTCGACTTGCATAGATTCTTGCTAACTTCTTCCACTCATATCTTTTAGGTGAAATCTTTCAAATTCCTTCAAGGAAAGGGAGAATAAATATTTACAGGATAGGGGCTGCCTATGTATCCTTCCAGGGAATCCAGGCTAAGCATAGTTTGAATCCGTCTAAACATTGATTCTTCAGTTTCTTCACCACTAACCAAATTAATGATTGGCATTGATGTGCTAACACTTCTTCTAGACATTCTAGCAAGGTAACCTTTCTCAGACTGAGAGATGGAAATTTAGAAGTTTTTTAAAGGGTTTATATATTTTCTGAGAAACTTAGACAACACTTCAGGAGTAACTTGGACGGACTTTGTTGTTGTGGATTTTTATATATGCTTAAGGTGCTCTGAGAAACAAGAGTGGATTAATTCTGCTTTAGACAAAATGACACATCACAACACAAAGCAATTATAAAAGCAACACACAAACAATTTATATCGCGCCCTAGATTTGTGACCTTTTTATGCCAGAGGTAGGCCTAAACATCAAACATAACGTGATTATGATAGATTGATCCAAGCCATTAATTTGTGACAACTCGAGTTTGGAAAACAAAGACCAATATTCATTAAATACCAAAAAAATGGTACGACAAAGAGAGAATAAACTAAAAATACAGAAAAGATGATACAATATAAAGACAAATCTAAGACTCAGCCTAAATTTGTTATCAATCACGCTGGTGGAGGAAGTGAAGATGACGCTCCCACGTTGCTAGGCCCTGCTCCCGCATTGTCCAAATATTGCAATATAGTTTCCATTTGAGCCCACATTTCAGGAGTGACCACTTTGGTTCCAAGATGAGAATGTCTTATCCAGATCGTCGTCCCAATATCCTCAAAACCTTGTTCGCCTTCTGGACTCATACTATTGCAATCTTCTCGAAGCCACACCTGATATTCTGGAATTTCTCTTCTGGCCCATTTCCTATATCTATCGTGAGAATATTGTTCCATTCATGAAGAATCTCTCTGGATCTAGGGACCTCAAAGTTTGGTCGGAAGGAAATTTCAGAAACCCTCATGTTTGCTCGAAGAGGGATTACTTGTGCTTGACCAAACTGTTGAAGCACGCGCACCGGAGCATATGGTTGGAGACCTTTCAACCCAATAAGCTCAATATAGTAAAACCTCCTGCATCTTACATAGGCAGGGGAATGTGAGAGTAATGGATATTTCCACTGCATTTGGTTACTAGTACGGGAGACCAGATATCCATACTAGTCATCAGCACTAACCGGAGACACAAACCTTCTCGTCCTCTCGTAAAAACTATCAATATGATTTCCATTACTAAAGCATATGTAATCAATATTTTTACGCTGGTGAAAATGTTCCATCGCCCACATTTATAAAAGAATATTGCAGCCTTCAAAGAAGTTTGCTTCCCCTTTTTTGCATTTCCCAAGAGCTCGAAATATTTCTGCTAAAATCATGGGAACTAGAGTGAGTTCTTCGTCATTAACACCTTCAAAAAGTACACGAGCCACAGAACATATGCAAGTGCTAATATGACCATGTTCTCGTGGAAATATTAAAGTCCCTAGTAAAACCCCAGCAAATGCAATAGGACGTCTGGCTTGCCAATGGACATAAGTGCAAGAGAATTCTTTTCTGAACACTTTGTAACTATTCGAGCGTCCATACATTTCATATAATTAATCTAGAGAAACCCAATTATGTTCGAAGGATCGAAGTTTCTTTCCATTTTTCAGTCCTAAGTAGCGAAGAAATTTCTTCCCTGATTGACTGTGTGGAATAATTTGACCTCTTCCTCGATACTTCAAACTAGTGAAATAATAGATTTCCTCCAATGTAGGTGTTAGTTCAAAGTCTTTGAACGTGAACACAACACGGTCTGGATCTCAAAACTGAATCAACGCTCTAATCACATGTTTGTTCGGGTTAACCTTGAATAGCATAGTGAGGCACCCCAACCTTCTTGCAATTGCTAGTTTTTCACTTGGAGTGAAATTTTTCCACCAGATCTTCAATTTGTGCGGGAAACCCTCGACCATCCTAATTTTGGGCACTTGGGGAACTGAATCCATCCTATAAAAAATAACAAGAATGAACACATAATTTCCAAACTATGTCAAATTTAGGCTTGGATCCGTCTATCATTATCACATTGCACAAAACATGCTCGTTGGTCGTTGGGTCATGAAACCCGTCGACATAAGGGTGGACTTCTTAAATGTGGAATCGATACCCAGGATCGATCCACCTAACGTATATGCATGCATGACTTAAATTGAAGGGCGACTTAGCTCTATCTTATGTTTTCTAAGATTTGGCTTACTAGACACAAGGTTCCCGAGTGGACAACTCGAGTGAGGAGGCTACGCGGTCACACGGAAAAAGATTCGGACACCTCGCGCATATGCCAACTCTCCAAACTTTTGGGATTTTGAAAAAAATTTGTGGGTGCGCAAAACACACCTCGCGTGTACGTGTGATTGTGTGAATTTTCCAGAATTGGAGGAAGTATGAACGAAATGACAGTTTATAAAGCAGTAACAAATATACAATTTATGAAAAACAATAACAAATAAGCAGTTTATATCACATAAGCATGAAAAATAAAGCATTAGGCATGTAAAATAAGCAAACAAGTAAGCATATGCTAAAATCCTTAATAATTAACCTAAGTCTATTATGGTTAGACCCTATTAATCCCCAGCAAAGTCGTCATTTCTGTTATGCCGTAATTTTACTATCTTTAGAAAAATCACTATTTTGAAATGTTCTAAGTATAAAACAATTTAAGAAAAATACTTAGAAAAGAGTCGCCACTTAATTTTTTAAAGAAATTAAGAAAACTTAATTTAAAAAGGCCTTAACAGATAAACCATTAAAAATTTAGAGAAAATAGGTAAGAGGTTCTTATTTACGCTTCAAGAAGGTTTTTAAGGCACTTGAAGCGCCCGCTAACACGCGGTTATCCTACGACTTAGATTAAATATATTTTGACTATTTTTAGAAAAATGATCAACTTGAGAAAATAGTTAAACAAAGAATAATTTTTAATTTTTAAGAAAAAGAAGATATTAATTGAAATATTTGAATTAAATTGCAAGTGATTAGAATTTTAACAAAACTAGATTAATTAGCATTTGTTTGAAACATTTTAAAAATAATTTGCACCAATTTAGTTGATAAACCAAGAAATCATTTTAAAGTAGTGAAAAGTAAGTGAAAGTTTTAAATAGAAAACATTTGAATAAGTAAATAAGGGTGCAAGAGTTGATAAAATAAAATTTACTAAAGTAAACCAACACAAAGAAAATAGTTCATCCTTTGGG
>JAJOON010021111.1:0-20172 GCA_029582645.1 Solanum megistacrolobum | reverse complement strand
CATTCTAAGGCAACACCAGTCAAACTCTCACCAAAATAAGCCGTGAGTAGTACCCCTAAGTTGATTGCAGTATCTCTTGAGGTGAGCTATGGGATCACCGTGCCCGTCATACTTATCAAACTTAGGGGTTTTGAATCCAGGTGGAAGGTGGACATTTGGGAACATACACAAGCCTTTGAACGAGACACTTTTGTGCCCACTTAGCCCTTGCATATTTTTCATGTGTTGCTCGATCCTTTTCATTTTTTTAAACATTTCCTCTTGCTCTGAGCCTTGAGTGGGCCTTTCAACATCAATAGGGGAGCCAAATTGTATAGAGTTAGGGCCCTTGAATGCTATCCCAGGAGTATAGTACTGCTCTGGCTGGGCAGTGAACTATCTCTCTTGAGCTGCTCTTTGCGTCACAGTTGGTTGTCGGAGAGTATAGACCAGTGCAGTTGTCGTGATAATGGGATTAATCCTGAATGGCATGCCTTGAGGGAGTGTTGTTGATGGTCCGGCCCCACAATTATCAAATGGACCATACCCTGGAGGGAAGAAAGGATCTGATATAGGGACCTGAGAAGATGAGGATCGGATACTTGTGATCTCAGGAAGTCTAGGAATAGACGTTGGTAGTTCTTAGCCTTTGACCAAGGCTTGCCACAACTATGCCATAACATGTCTCAGTGTCCGATTTTCTTTGATGGCTGACTCTCTTGTCGTTAAATAAACTGGAGTATCCACCTGATTCACCGTTGTTTCAGTATTGGTTGTCATTGACGCTCTTGCCTTCGACCTGGTAAAGTACAAGTGTTCTGCCAGTTTACCACAAACCAACCACCGAAAGCTTACTAAACTAAGAGAAATGAACAAACTTGTTAGGGGTTAGACAATTTTACACATCAATCACACATTTGTTAATCACAGTCACATGAGTTCAGAAGGCCATTGTCTCATCCCAGCTTTGCTTTACTCATTGTCTTCTTTTTTTTCTCCTCTTTTTTTTTTTTAAAAAGTTTTGATCGAACCCTTTGGAGGTTGCCTACGTATCATGTCACCGCATGAATCAGATTATTACGTAGTTCAAAAATTTAGACAACTCAACAACATTAATTTAGAAAAGCAAAAGAAAACCCTTTCATTCATTTTCAAAGACTTTAAAGGAAACGACAAAACCAAGGGGTTTAAACACAATTATGATCAACATGATCTCTTTGAACACCAAACTTTAAACTGAAACATTGAGTCTTAAACAAAACAAGATGAAACAAACAAACAAAAATAGTTGAACTCTTCTTCAATCTTCATTATCTTCCTGGGGCTTTCGTTATCCTCCCAATGTCTCATACAGATTCAACAACACCTTTGGCAGATGGCGAACAATGACCCGTGCTTGCTCAGCCACTTCTGTGTCATTCATATGACGATGATTTTTAATAACATAGGAGGTTTGTTCCGCCAGCTGATGAACTTGACGCCTAGTCCTTCCCTTATTTTCATGGCAGTTATTCAACGAAACTTGATTATCACCAAGATTGTTCCTTAAGAGGGCCTCTCACTCCTCTTATGCTTCGAGTTGATGGCGAAGTGTTGATGATCATTTGTCTTTGCCTCACTTGGATATCAATACAATGATTGATTTTTGTTTTATGTTCTTCTAACTATGCTTTAAGCTGATCATGTAAATGCTTCCAACATGACCTTTCTTTCTCAAATTTCTCCTTTTGCCGCTTAAGTTCTCCCTTTTGGTAATGCACGACCTCTTCAGATGCCACTACGTCCCTCTTCAATTAAGAAATCTCAAAACTGTGCTCCTTTTTTATCTGTCGGGCCAAGTGAATTCTACTATCTAGCTCTTCCTCTAACCGAGCTAATTTCCCCTCTGTATGCTTCAATTCCCCCTCCACATTTTGTAACTCCAAGTGGTGATTTCTTCCTCTTTGGCCTTCTCCAACTCTTTTTCCAACTATCTTTTGGTGTGCACTGGTCTTTTCTTTTTCTGCTGGATTCTTAGGGAGTGTCACCAAATGTTATTGGATCACGAAACCACGATAAGTACCCAGGAACCACTTTTCCTTTATCTTGTTCCACAACCATTTCACTTTGCTCAGAAATTATACTCTCATACCAGATCTTCAGAATATCTTCTCTATTAAAAGCAAAACTTGGTGGGGTCTCAAATACAAATCTACTCATATCATCATTTGGTGGGATTTCTTGAACTCTACCCAGTTGACGCATAACCCGAAGTGGGGCATAGGGTTGAACATCTCTAATCTCAATCAACACAAGAAATAAGATACCAGTAGACATGCAAATAACATCCTTAGCTGGAACCAGTAATAATTCCATACTATTTCATCAGACGTGATCACCGAGAGTTTCTCTTCACACATTAAAATTCCTTTAGGAAAATTAATTTTTGCTTCCCTTTCCTTATGGGAGGAAATATAATTACACTAGTCTGGAGTGAACCTGGGCACACGATCATGGTGATAAAGATGTTCCAAAAACCATATTTGCAGCAACATGTTGCAACCTTCAAAGTGCATTTCCCTATTTATGTATTTAGTCAATGCACGTAACATATCTGCCAGGATCATAGGAATAACAGTAGGATTTTCCATTGTGGTCAGCACCTTCACCACCCCAGCCAAACAAATATCGATATGCTTGTCCCGTTTGGGGAAAACAATGAGCCCAAAAACGCGACCATGAAGGCCAAACACCCATTCACCTTCCAAGCCTCTACGCTTCCTTGATTGCTAAATTGATTCTGATAGTTTTTAAATCCATCATTTTGGTCGTACCTCTCGTATAGAAAGTCCAATGAGACCCACCCATTTTTCAAACTATCCTTCTCTTTTTGGTTGATCTTGAGAAGGTCCGGGAACGTTTTGGCATTAACGTTCTTTGGGATTATATGATTTTTATTGCGGAGATCAGCACCCCGAACATTAGACCCTTTCCCTATGAAGCTGGCGATTTCTTCCAGAGTTGGTGTCATTTCAAAGTCAGAAAATCATAACACGTTATTTTTTGGATCCCAAAAAGGAATCAATACCTCGATCATATCCCTTCTTCGGTCAATCTCCATCAGATGCACTAAATGTCCCAAGTGTTCTTTTACTCTCCTTTGCTCATCCCCATGTTTGTCCACCATCGACATAGACCCTTGGGTATTGTGTCAACGATCATGAATTCTGGAATCCCTTCACTTTTAAGCCTTTTGGAACTCTGTCCTTTGGTCGGAGGTGCCATTTGTACATTTGAATAGAATCTAATTAAAATTTTATCACAAACTCTAATTGAGGGAGGAAAGAAAAGTAAAAAAAATAGATTTTTTATTTACTTTTTAGAAAAAAAGAAAAGACAAAATTCCCCTTTTTGATAAACACAGAACCCTAGAAGGGATGCCTACGTATCTCATTTTAGTGAGAATCAGGTGTGCATAGTTCATAAAAAAAAATTACTTCCACTTGAAAGACCATTCCTTTTATTTCAACCTCTTTATTCTTTTCTTTTTTAAAAAAAAAAAACTGACAAAGCTATTTTAAAGCTGGTCAACAATGTAAATGCCTTCTGAACAAATTATTTTCACGTAACACATAAAATGAACATGTTGGTGTAGAGTGGGTACCTATCTTAGATTTCCTAGGTCAAATGCACATGATGTAAAATAAACGTAGCCTACAAGGGATAGTTTTGCTAGGTTTAGCACTTTATATGGAAAGTGTCTAGACTGGCTTTACTCGAGCGGACAACTCAAGTCGGGGAGAGTCAGCGTACCTGTAGCAGAGCTATTATGGCTTAACTGATGGTCCAACTCCGCCTAACATGTGTGACAAATCTAGAACCAGGAGCGTAACTGCACGCATACTCATCCTAAATAGAAGTCTTATGGAGCGTATCCACACACAGTGTATAACAAAAATTCCAGAGATTCAGAGGGTGTGCGAGAGAAGACAATAAATCATTGAAATAGAAAAATTAACCAACAAACACAAAATTTATCCAAATAACCAAATATAGTCAATGTACAAAGCTTGAATTCTAAAGAAAGTCCCTAGCGGAGTCGCCAGATCTATCACACCTCTTCGTTTACAGTTGTTAAGGATGTGACAGGGTTTTTTTAAAGTAAAAGTAAAAGAAAAATTAATTTTTTTAGAGTCGGCACTTGAAATTGAGTTTTTTAGGTATTCCAAGTCACCTGGTAATTCCTAATTAAAAGGGAAATAACTCTTTATTTTTTAGTCTATGAAACTAAGATAGGGTAAGGAATTCTATTGACTGAGGGAGGTGTGAGGCACCCCCTGAAGTCTCGTTGTTCTAGTACGATCGCTTTATTAACTCATGTTTGACTAAAAATAATTTTTTTTGGATAAAAAAGTAAATTCGTGTTAGTTACTAAATTTTTTTTATTTAAAAAAAATGATTGGCCTAGGAGTGTAACCGCATACAAGACCTCTTTTTTAGAAAAAAAAATACACACCAAGGATCGTAATCGAACACATGGTGGTATTTAAATTTTTATGTATATTTTAAAAAAGACTGATAATTAATGACTCAAATTTTATTTAATAATGAAAAAAATTAATGAATAAATGAACTTGTTGCAACATATAGACACTAAAATGATCCTTTTCTTTTTTGCAAATTGCTAATTAACGTGTTTTTTAAAAAGATAAAAAATATAAATATTAAGTATCACTACTTGACAATAACAATAAAAGAAGAAAAAAAATATTATTTTTAAAAAATAGAATAATGAGCAAGTCCCTTTTAAAACAAGTAGTAATATACTAATTTTTTTTTCATATTGATACAATTTCAGAAATAACCATTTTAGTAAAATTTTCAGTTTTGCACAAAATGGACACATTATTCTTTTTTGAAAGAAAATTGCAATTATAGCCAATCTTATTTAATAGATAAATTACTAACCAAAAGTAGTTGATTTTGCATTTTTTGTTTCAATAAATCATTTCATATATTTATTTAAGAGATTTTTTTTTTATATATTCTTTTAAAAAAAAAAAAAGATTTACAAAATGACTAGATTTATAGTTTTTGCAAAAATGACCAATTTGGTGTTTTGTTTTTGCAAAAACGATCTCTCTTTTTTTCTTTTCTTAAAATGACGAGAAACTATAAATAAAAAAAGAAGACTTTGAGATTGTTATATTTTTTTCTTTAGCAAAGCATGAGCTTACTTATCAATCCTATGATGAGCTAAAATTAAACTAAACACCACATTAGTAATAAACATATATGTACATATAAATAAAACATAATCATATAAAATTCACAATAGACTTAACTAAATCAAAACAAACTTAATATAAACAACTTGATCAAAATATAAAAAGAACATGAAACACTAATTTAAGATTACACTGTGAAATGTAAAAAGAAATATCTAAAGGTGATGACAAGCAAATACCATGGAAGCAAATTAGTTGAACCACGAACTCACACAATGATGAAATTTTTTTTTAGGAGAAGACTTTCTACTCTCTATTCTTATGATTTTTCTTCTTCTAATTTTCCCTCTTCTCTTCTTTTTTCTTCTTTTTTGTTGTTGTTGTCCCCCTCTTGAAATGACAGAAGAATGAGTTTCAATAGATGGTGAATATTAACACCCACTCTTCTAAAACTTAAGAGTCAATGCATGCACTGGACTCTTTGCCATCTCAATGTGCCAGCCAAGATGACTAATAGAATTTCTTTTTTTTCTTTTTTTTTCTTTTTTCAAGATAAGATTAATTAAAAAGACTGCATTGCCCTTTTAGACGACTTATTTCTTTTATTCATTAATTGAATAATAGCTAAATGGGTCATCTGAAAATTTTAAAATAGGCCCAAAATGTAGACCAATTTGACCAAGACCCAAAATTTAAAAGGAGAACCAACCCACTAACACAAAATTCAAACTTCTAACCTATCTTAAATATCAAACACAAGATATAAGGCATAAAATAAAAAAAAAATAAAAAATAAAATTCAAGCAAAAACTTCAATATGATAAAACTTAAAGAACACTAACAAAATAATACAAAATCCGGCATCAAAATGACTTATATGGGTAAAAAAAAGAATGTGATAGTGACGGATTTGGATAGAGGATGAGAGGGGGAATAGATTGACATAAATTTTCGGGTGAATGGGGGTCACCGAAAAACTTCGCTGAAATTTTTTTTTATAGAATTTTGACATAAAATTTATATCAAAAGATAGCCCTTAAAGAGGTTCTACACATTTATGTAAAGGGTATAGAATGGAGTTGACCGGAACTTCATAAATCCAAAGAAAAAGTGAAGATTTATGTTTGGTATTTCTTAATTCTACGAAATTTGGCTATGGATAAAGATGAATGGTTTGATGATTTGTGTAGTGGAGGGTGAAAGGAAGACATGGTAAAATTTTGAGGAGATTTTCTTGTGAAGCAGTGGTGGCCGCTGGTGGCAGTGGCGGTGGTGGTCGCTGGCGGCAGTGGCGGCGGTGTCGGTGGCCGACCGACGGTAGGTGGAAGCAAGGGGAGAAGAAAATAAAATCAAAATAAAAATTTCTAATTTTTGGAGTTTTGTATTTTTTGGTAGGATTCATAAGAGCCGTTGGATCAAAATGTTTTGAATGGTTGAGATTCAATCTTGACCATTGCTATTGGACCAAGTCTAAAATGGATTGGGCTATCAGAATTGGGTCTAAATCAGCCCAATTCAATCAATAATTTGGTCATTTGGGCCAATAAAAAGAACAATAGAAACAAAAACCAAAGTATAAAAATCAAAATATAAGAAAATACCTTCGTATATATTGTAGGAGTAAATTAAACACGTCAAAAATTAGGTGTTCACACAGACCAGTCTGTTTCTTCGCACATACACTAAACGAGCTTCGTCTTAAGACAAAATATAATTGGTGCTATGTATATCAATACCCTTTAGACATCCAACCATATTCGACATTATGACTGAAAATGAATCGAATGGTAATTGGATGATTAATCCGTGTAACCCTCAACTACAACCACCACCACATGATCATTATTATGATAATATTGCTTTTGGACATGAAAATTCTTCGAATCCTCAACAAACTCCTCTAAAAATATGTCAATTTTTGAGTTGTTTGTTCCTCCGCCTCCTCCATCTTCTTATTCTTATTCAAAATTTCATCATGGGGATCAAAATGAGAGTGATTTTTCACTTTTTTCAGCTAACCATGCAAAATTAATGAAGGAGATGAAGAATCTTGAGCTTGGGAGTACTTCTCATGCTAAGATGAATAAAATGCTTGATGATATGGGGAAGAGGTAAGTGGAGTATGAGTCACAGGATCAAAAACTCCCGAACATCAATTAAGTTTCTGACTTGTTGGTGGATGCATTTGAGGGTACAAGCTTGTAAATATGTTTTTACATTATGAGTGATAGTAATTCATAATTTATGTATAAATAGATAATTAATTTGAGATCATTTTTAAGAGGATGCTAACTTCTAACTCTTTTTTGTCAGTTCACATTTCTGTCTTTATATGTATCTAATGTCAATATTGAAGCTTCAAGTGTTGTATTGTAACACCTCCGAATTTGGAAAAGGAATTAAATCAATTTTTGGACTGAAGTATCATTTTATGGGTCTCATCTACGGATCGTAGAAACTTCTACAGGCCGTAGATGGAAACCACAAAAAGTGGGAAAATGAATTTTTCAAAACAAGTCCATTACCATTTGTACAGTTCACTGGGATTGTCCGTCATCCTATGTACGAGTTATAGATAGGTCTCGTAGGAGAGTCCAGACTTGGAGAAATTTTAAGGACCAACGTTAGTTTCTATGGTTGGCTTTTACGGACCGTAGAAAGACCTATGAACCGTACAAATGTTATGTCAAAAGATAGGTGAAATCATGGTCCTAGTACTTAGTCTACGGTTAACCAGTATGGATAGTGGAAGTAGGTCCAAACTGTAGGTCGAGTCCGACAGTTATTTTTAAGGGGCTTTTGGATCTTTTTTGAATTATTTAATCATATACTACGTCATTTTATCTTTTACCCTAAGCCCTATATAAAGGCTTGAAGCCCCAAATTACCCATTTTTCAACTTATTCTCCTAAATTCCCTAAACTTGACCAAATTCACACTCCAAATTCTCTCAAGTCTAAGGAAAAAGAAGAAAAGGAGCTAGGGTTCATCCAAATCTCCAATCCTTCATTCTTTTTAAGCTTGTAGCATCAAGGTATGTGTCTTCACCCATGGAGTCCTTTCCTCCATGGGGTCCCAAGGATTTCAATTTTCGCAACTCAATTTCTAATTAATCAAATTAGTGTTTCAATTCAATAAATGTGGGTTTCATCCAATTATGATTGATTATGCTTTATTAAGTCTTCTAAGGCATGATTTGATGTTAATATGTGATATTTAGTTGAAATTGCATTTACCCATGCCTAATGTGTGCTTTTCAACCATGATCCAATGATGAACCATGACCTATGCATTATGAATTTTGAAGATATGCATGTTTTTATGAAATTGTTACAAATGATTTAGGGATGCTTTGAAAGGAAAGTATCAATGTTATTGTGAAAGGGTTTCTCAATTACTATGATGATCATGATCTTGAAAGGTATTTCTCACAAATAAATTCACATTGGTAAAAGGTATTCTCATCCATGTTGAATTATTTTAAGGAGCTATTCTATGTTTTGATTTCAAAAGTATGGATTGGTATTCATTATTGTCTTACCTATGTTAAAATGATATTTTACTTTATTCAATTTCGTTGGGAATTTTACCTAGCACCGACAGAGCTTGGAGGTGGAGGCTCAAATAGGGTAGTCTCTAGTAGCAACCTCTAGTCCCAAGCTACATGCCCCCATAGGATTATCTTAAATGACCTAGTTAGTGGATCCACTTTAGCAAATGATGATATGTACGGATTCTACCTTGGCAAGTAGATTTCTCTTCTTTCGGTATGCGGGATATATCAGATTCTATGATATAGCTCTCATAGTCTTATTGTCAGCTAAAGCTAATACCCCACAAAATTAGTATGTTTCTTTAAAGATTTTCTTATGTTCTTTATGTTAATGTACTTGACCATATTTTCATGATTTTCAAGTCATCTCTTCTTTAAAGCTTTCGAATGTTTCAATATGATCTTGCCTACTCATTTTTAAGTCATTGATGCTATCATCCTATGATAATGCATATTGCCTCACACTTAGTAAATTACATGTAGTAATGCATACTTGTGCTTACATTATCTCATGAATGTAGGGTCTGATGTTCCTACCTCATGCACTCTTGGCTAGATATCTATTGGGTGTTTCAAGTGATTGGTGAGTCCTTATGTTCTGAGGATCGAGACACTTTATAGCTTTATGTATTTTTGTTTCAGACTTTGTATGTGATGTATGTGTTACATTCTGATCACCTTCCTTATGATGTATTAGATGACTTTGAGACTTATGTTAGACTTCCACTTTTGTCAAACTCTTTCATATGAAATATTTTCTTTTGAACTCTTTATTCTATTATCTTGTATGATTTATGCTAAGTGGCTTGTATAGGGCCACGCAAGGTTCTATCTGTCATGTTACACCTAGGGTGTACTTTGGATCGTGACAAACTTGGTATCAGAGCACAAGGTTTAGAAAGGTCATTGGATGTCTCAAAAGCCACGTCGAGTAGAGTTTTTTTCATTAGTGTAAAGCGCACCACATTTATGAATGAGAGGATATAAGTTGTTTAGGAAATTTCGCTTTTTTTCATTAGTCTAAAGTTGTGCAATAGAGTGTAACTCTATATATCAGTCTCCTAATCCTTATCCAACCATTTTCAGGATATGGCCCCTCAAAGAGCTTATGTTAGATGGAATGCCAATTGGAGTGTGGAACGAAAATCTCCTCAAGAAGTTCCAGAAGTTTTGAACGATCCTTTGGTCGAACAAGTGATTAATGCAGAGTTTAGGGATATTTTGCAAGTGTTGGCTCAAGCCATGAAGGCCCAAGCCAATAGACAAGCTGTGGTTTTCGTGAACCCAAATGTGGGTACGGCAGCAACTAGAGTGAGAGACTTCACTAAGATGAATCCTCTATAGTTTCATGGTTCCAAGGTTGAGAAAAATCCTCAAGAGTTTATTGATGAGGTATACAAGGTATTGATGATCATGGGAGTAATTTCGGTGGAAAAGGCGAAATTGGTCGTTTAATAACTTAAGGGTATTACTCAAGTTTGGTTCAACCAATGAAAGGAAAAGAGGGCGGTTGATGTGGGTCCTCTTGATTGAGAAAAGTTTAAGGTTTCTTTCCTTGTTGGGTTATTTATCGTTCAGATTAGGGAGGCAAAGGTACTTTAAGTCATCAACCATAATCAAGGAAATATTAATGTGAAGGAGTATGCCTTTACATTCAAGCAATTTTCTAGATATGCTCCTACCATGGTTGCCGATCCTTGGGCAAGGATGATGTACCACCTTGAAATCTAGTAGACTAAGCTAGGGAATTAGTGCTAGGCATGAACTAGAGAATTGGGCCTTCGCACCCTCCACGAGTGCCCACACGAGTCGTGAAGGGAACCACAACTCATGGTGGTGCCCATGATGCCTAGGTAGTAGCTAAACAAGACTACCTACCTCCCACGAGAGCCTAGACAGCTCATGGTGGTCACCACGGATCGTGGGACCACTCGTGGAGGTGAGGCAGTAGCTTCACAAGGCTGCTCAAAATAGGGACCCTCCCCACAAGCCACTAGACGGCTTGTGAAGGCCACCACGGGCCGTGGGAGGGGTCATGGTTATGAGTTAGATGTTTAGGGGTTAAGGGGTGGCAATCTAGGCTACTGGTCAAGGTCCAAGGGCATCACAATGGTTCGTGAAGCCCCACACGGACCGTGAAGGGTTTTCATCAGACTTAGAGTGTGGGGTAAACTTCAAATTGTCATATGTCATAGCTAAAAATGAATATGTGTGACATGACCTATAGAATTAAAGGTATTTGAGTCCTCTTTCCAACGCCACTGAGTTTTCCCAATTTGGATCTCGGAGTAAAAAGTTATCCCCGAAATAGTGAAGCCTTGTCAGACTGAAAATTCCTCACGACCCGTTTGACGGGCCGTGGTGATGATGACGGTCCGTGAAGACTTCAGTCATGCCATTTCGGTAGTTTCCAGCAAGTAACTTATTGGGTCTTTTCCCAATTGTTTTAACTCAAGGATATCTCATTTTTCCCAAGCCTAAGACCCCTATATAAGTTATTTTAAACCCAAAACTCACCCAATTTAATCATTTATTCAAATACCCAAGCATCATCATAACATAAGACATAGAAATAATGCGGAAAATTTAAAACTTTTACAATAGAAGTCAAACTTCATTTTTCATAGTCGAAAATCGTAGGAATCTAGACTTTGTCTCATAGACCATTTAAAACATAGGAATACAAAGTTTGGGACTTAGCCCTTTACATCAATAAAAGTCTGAACATGAGAAGTACAATAGAAACTAAGAAATGGATAATCCGTCCTCGAACTTGAGGACTCACCACAACTTGGAGATAAGCAATCCAAGTCTTTTTCAAGAAAGAGAGTGTATGTCACCTAGCCGGAACCTACACTTATCAAAATGTAGAAGGAGAAGGGGTTAGCACAAATATGTACTAAGTATGGAAACATGCATAAAATCCTTTAAATATGATAAAAAGGACGTTTTGGTGAAAAGTATGCATTTATCAAGTTTGGAAACCAATATGCACTTTCAATGTAAGAGACAAGCCATAATCACATTTATACTCACAACATAGTAGATTCATTACCTTAGCAACCCCTTAGGAACACTTGTGCAATGTGTGGTTGGCATCCCATGATACCAACCATACTAAGTACTCCCTTGAAGCTACCTTAGTCATACATATCATCTTTAGACCTCATTATAAGCAATAATCATCAATAAAGAAATAGCCATGTACATTACTTGAACATAAGGAAAGTCATATATAACACAATCCATTCATTGTACATACATACATTCATATCTCATCATAACATAAAAGAACCATCCCATAACATCCTACTAAGTCTACTTGTGCAATGTAAGAGTGAAGTCCCATACGCCCACTCCTACTAAGTCAACTCATTAAGAAGTCATAGTATAGTTCATGTCTTATTCATTATCTTATCATTTAGGGAAGAATAGCCATAACCGACATAGACCATGTGAGCTACATGGAATCCAGTGTCATGTAACCCCACACCGAAAAAAGGTGTCCTACTTGCCTAAGGTAGAACTAAATGTAGTAGCCTTTAGGTGGATCTACTAGTTAAGTCCTATGTTGGCACATAGTTATGGGATAGGGAGATTGCTTCTAGAAACCCGCCCTATTGCATTGGCGGGGGGGCTTCCATCTCCTGAGTTCACTTTAGATGACCCAACCTATTGTATTGGCGGAAAGGCCTTTACCTCATTGTCCATATCCACTCGGTACTAAGCATTATCTCCCAAATTATACATAATTAGTCATTGAATTTTATTTACATGTGTGAAGGAGTGCTCTACCCTTCATTCAGTACAACTCATAAAAATAGCTCATAGACTTATTTAGGTGAGAACTAACTTTCAACCTTAGAATCGTCATTAACATGTGAGTAAAACTTTCACATTATTGTTCATAGTGTTTTCATAAAAATTAGCCTTTCAATCAACATCAACATTATCCTAGACAAGTCATATATGAACATGTGTAAGGGTAAGGGGAGAATGACCTTTCAACAATACCTCAATTTACACAATAGTCATAGGATCTTTACCTTTCAAGTGAATCATAAGTTCACATACATCCTTCATCAACATGAACAATACTTCACAATTTACCCCCTTCAAGGGTCATGAACCAAGTCTCACAATCACACTTAGAAATACTACTTTAAGCATGAACATAACAAGATTCAATACCTATATTAACATAGATACAATTCATAGTAATCATCTTGCATCAATACACCCATTACAATTTATGAAATTGGGGTCATGGGGTAGTTCATGGGTTCATGGGGAGTTTTACTGTAAAAATCACCATTAAACATCAAATCCTCCATTATATAAGACAAATAACATAATGAAATCGATTTTAAGAAGAACCTATGGCTAGAATGAAAACCCTAGTTTTTGAACAATATCCAAATTTCAAAATTAGAGTTTGAAGGGCTTCATGAAGAAAAGTGTTCCATGAATCAAGGTTCCCATACCTTAATTGAAGCTTTGCCCATGAATTGGAGTTGAGAAGATGGATTCTTGAGCCCTAATCTTCAAGTTCTTGGTGTTCTTCAATGGAGGAACTTCTAGAGAGAGAAATATTGAGGGAAGAGAGGATTTGGGAATTATTTGGGTGTTTGAGTTTATGACTTGAAAATAGGTGAAATTGACTTTAAAACAATATATAAACCACCCCTAAAATACCCAAAACACCCCCCCACTTAATTGGACAAAAATAGGAAATGACTTAAAAGACCCTTACTAGTTGACCCCTTCCAGGTTCACGACTCACTCCACGAGCCGTGGTGAGGACCATGACCCGTGGTCCTGCGGTAGTAGCCTCCTTTTTGGAGCACAGAGCTCTATTGCCTAAGGCACTCTCACGAGCCGTGAAGTGGACCACGCCCCGTGGTCCTGCTCGTGGAGTGTGAGGCAGTAGCTAGCCTCTTGGAGCTCAAGGCTCCTTCGACCAAGGCATTCCCACGAGCATCCTTACGTCTTGTCAAGGGGACCACAGCCCGTGGTGGTTCCCGTGGTCCCTTAGGTAGTAGCTCCCCCAAAATGTCCCAAACTCCATAAAAACTAAGGGGGCTTCAGGACCACCTTCACGAGTCGTGAAGTGGACCACGAGTCGTGGTCCCCCTCATGAAGATTTGGGGCAGTAGCTCCTAGCTAGGGGAAACCTTGGCCTTTGGCCTTGGCTTGACCCCTTTTGCCTTGGTCTAGACTCCAATTACCTTATTTTAACCTTAAATGAGTTATTAAAACTTCGAGGAGTCATTTTATGATTGCTAACCTTACATTTAGGCTCTAGTTTAACCTACCATTTTACGGAGTGTTACATTAGCATTATCTCCCAAATTATACATAATTAGCCATTGAATTGTATTTACATGTGTGAAGGAGTGCTCTACCTTTCATTCAATACAACTCATAAAAATAGCTCATAGACTCATTTAGGTGAGAACTAACTTTCAACCTTAAAATCATCATTAACATGTGAGTAAACCTTTCACATTATTGTTCATAGTGTTTTCATGAGAATTAGCCTTTCAATCAACACAACAACATCAACATCATCCTAGACAAGTCATATATGAACATGTGTAAGGGTAGGGGAGAATGACCTTTCAAAAATACCATAAGATCATCATGGTCATGTACATTTTAATGCATAATAATGTGTAAAGGTGCATATGAGAACTAGACTTTCAATTGACACCATAGGTACATCATAATCATGTTTATGCATGGTGTGTGTGTGTGATTGTCCTAGCAATGACACAACAACAACATTATCATCATATACATTTCCCTCTCAAAGTGTTCATAAGCATGAACATAATATCACAATCATGCATAATTCACATATATTGCATTCAAGGATCATAGACCATGTAAATTAACACATCTAACACTCATCATAATAGACATGTATACAATCATACTTCAAATAGCTCATTCATTGCATGTATAAGCTCATATACTCATATTGTAGGTCATGTGGGTAAAGTCCTTCCACAATGGTACGTTATACAATTCAACATGCATAATAGCTTCATTCTTAAAGCCTCTACATTCATCGTTCATTCATTTTAGCTTTTACTCTTAAAGCCCTAGAAGCCGTCTTCATACTTCAAGCATTACTCTCAAGCAATACCTCACATGGTCATCGTGTAAACCTAACTCTCAAGGTAAACTAACCACATGCTTCATTCTTGATTAATTATAGACACATATCATCAAGTAAACTAAAACTCAATACTACTTCAACCATGATTCATCATCTAATACCTAATCAAGTTAGTTCATGTCTACAAGCTTTGATCATAAGTGATTCATGTCTAGGTGATCTAATCTAAGGAAATTCGTCAAGAAGTTCATCAATCTTAGAGGTTCACATCTAAACCCTCAATTTGCCTCTTTCATGACAAAACCCTAGAATCTTAGGTTAATGAAGAATACATGTAGAATCATACTAACATCAAGTAACTACATCATAATTAAACACCTCCACCTTTCAAGTGGATCAACAAGTTCATATACAATTTTCATCAACATATACAACCCTAGCAAATTGCCTCTAAAGGCTAAGAATCAAGATCAACCCTAACTTCTAGAATTACCATATTAGATAGAGAGATATCATGATTCAACAACATAATAAACATAAACATAATCAATTGTTAAGCTTCCATGATCAATCGAGTCACACCTTAGTTCACAATTTAGGAAGAAGGGGAAATCATGGGTCCAAGGGAGATTTTCATCAAAATCCATCAATACTCCATTAATCCAATCATAAATCATCATAATCAATCATATTAAACCTTAATTAAACAATTGAATTCATTTTGGAAGAAGACCCATGACTAGATTTGAAAACCCTAGTGAAAACATAGTTGAAGGGGCTCTTTGGGTGATAGCTTCCCAAAGATGAAAAGCATCCATACCTCAATTAACAATCTCCAAGAAATTTGGGGAAGAACTTTGAAAATCTACAAACCCTAGCTCCAATGGATTCTTTTTCTTCCTTGAGTTTAGAGAGAGAAATATTGATAGAAGAGGGTTTTGGGGTTTTTGATTTTGGGTCTTTGAATAAATGATTTAATTGGGTGAGTTTTGGGTTTAAAATGGCTTATATAGGGGTCCTAGGCTTGGGAAAAATGAGATATCCTTGAGTTAAAACATTTGGGAAAAGACCCAATAAGTTACTTGCTGGAAACTGCCGAAATGGCATGACTGAAGCCTTCACGGACTGTCATCATCACCACGGCCCGTTAAACGGGTAGTGAAGAATTTTCAGTCTGACAATGCTTCACTATTTCGGGCATAACTTTGTACTCCAAGATCCGAATTGGGCAAACTCGGTGGATTTGGAAAGAGGACTCAAATACTTTTTATTCTATAGGTTATGGAACACCTAATTCGTTTTGAGCTATGAGATATGACTATTTGAAGTTTACCCCACACTCTAAGTCTGATGAAAACCCTTCACAGACGACTTCACGGTCCGTGTGGGGCTTCACGGACCGTTGTGATGCTCTTGGCCCTTGACCAGTAGCCTAGACTGCCACCCCTTAACCCCTAAAGCTCTAACTCATAAGCACGACCCCTCCCACGGCCCGTGGTAGCCTTCACGAGCCATCTAGTGGCTCGTGGGGAGGGTCCCTATTTTGGGCAGCCTTGTGAAGCTACTGCTTCACCTCAATGAGTGATCCCACGATCTGTGGTGATCACCATGAACTGTCTAGGCTCTTGTGGGAGGTAGGTAGTCTTCTTTAGCTACTGCCTAGGCATCATGGGCATCACCACGTGTCGTGGTTCCCTTCACGAATCGTGTGGGCGCTCGTGGAGGGTGCCAAGGCCCAATTCTCTAGTTCATGCCTAGCACTTAGCTCCTAGCTTAGTCTACTAGATTTCGAGGTGTTACATTATCTTCCCATTGGGAACATTCGTCCTCGAATGGCATTCTAGACACCTTACGGAAATTAAGACTCAAGACTAGTAGCCTATCATGCATGAAACATCAAAATAATGCACAACTCAAAGATACGCTACTCACAATGAGCATCATTCAAAGGAGGAAACTTCCACCCTAATTTAACATAGTCAATGCAAACACAAGGAAGTAGGAGCTACATCTATCAATCCCATATGCATGAAATTCTCATAATTAGTTATGTTCAAGGAGGAACTACCATCTCCTAGTCATAACATGCTCAACATACTCTCACGGAGCTCATCTGCAAATTTTCATTTTCAAATAGCATTTATTCAAGGAGGAACCTCTCAACTCCAAACTAAAGCATGCTCATATATTATTCTCAAGTAGTACAATAGGTAAATCATACTCAATGTACTACAACATGAGGAAAGCAATTCACATAAACTCATCTTCTTTCAAAAACACAAGTTTTCATGAATCTGCACAAAACTCATCAATTCACATAAACAAGGGAGGAACTACCTTCTCCAACTCGAAACAAGTTTAACACCAAAATATGGAGCTAACATGCCATTTCATCAAAAACACAACTAAGCATGTTCATCATCTCATCTCATGAAGTCAAATATGCCATCACCATAAAAATGTACAACAACATGAGGAACATGTAAATCATGAAAAACTCAGTTTATATGAAATAAGAATCTTTCAAAAAAATGCATATCATAAGGAGATCATGGAAATCTCTAAATTACTCATGACTCCTAGACATGGAATAAGTCTTAAAAGAAACTCTTGGTCTCAAGCTTGAATAGGAATAGAAGAAAGGGATGAGGATATCAGAACTCTCAATAAATTTTGCTATCTAAGCACATGATCTCCCCCTTGGGAGTAAGCTCCTTTACAAAAACCTCAAATACTATTCCTTTCAAAAAAAACCCAAAGTATTACCAAGACTCATTATAACCTTACCGGGTTCTAAAACAATAGAGGTCTTACAACCATACATCCAAGCCCTACTAAGGTTAACAAGAGTAACTCTATGGGACAAGGAAAATTTTGGACACATATTACATCCAAGATTCCACAATCATGAAACGAGTCGAGGAGAACTTGTCATCTTGAGCTAGAGGAGGAATAAAAGGGAACATTAGGATATTGAGACATCTCTTTGGCCCTTGGTCTCCCAAATAAGCACTTTCAACTAAAACCCTTACTAAAATACCACCCTCTACATTCTCTAAGCACTACTTATATTCCACTATTCATCAAATCCTCCAACCCATCACAAACTCATAATGGACAAGTTGGGCTTAAAAATCAAAAGGGGTCTAACAACAATGCACCGCAACCTTACTAACTTCACTCGAGATTTCATATGAGCCTACAAAACCGGGACTAAACTTCCCAAACTCAATGTACTTCTCAAGGTGAGCATTCCAAGCCAATCTGAATCATGGACATCAAAGACACTCAATGAACTTACCATCTAAGAACATCATATTTCTCATGGTAGTTAACTTATACGGAGTTTTCTAGGCACCATTTCTTTCACTCTAAGGTCGGGGCAAGTCATCACTAAGTTTTCACATCCATCACACAAGGTGATTCTAGACCATGGTGAATTACACTTCTATCCTTTTTAGGGGAGTCTATACACTCAACACATAAAGGCATTACTCAAGCAACCTCTTTCCTCAAACTTTACAACCTACCAAAGCTCAAAATGGTCAAGTAGAGTTCTACCCTCAATATCATAAAAAAACTATGAAGCCCATTCACACTAAGGACAACATTAAGGTCTAGCATATCAAGTCACAAAAGACAAGTAATACCGGAACCATTAGGAGAAACTTTCTTATCCCCTCTTCCTCTAGCCTTAAGCACCGAGAAATCTCTCATTTTCCGAGGGTAAAACCTATCAAGGAACCCATATCACCACCTTGGTGAGATTTACCAACCAATCACAACTAGGTATTATCTAAACACCCTACTCAAAATGACCATACTTAAGATCAATCTTAAAAGATAACTAACTCTTTGAAGTTGGTCAATGCTTACACTTCTTCTTCTTCACATTAACTAGGTGGTACATGCAACCCTCAAAGTTAACTTTAAGACAAAACATAATCCAAACTTATGGCATAGATCTTCCTCCCTTACACTCTCGAATAAGCTCATTTAGGGGACTAATCAATTTGGCCATACGGGTTCTAACATCTCATAGGAGCATAACAGTAACACTACCAATCCACCTAGGGATGACATCTAAATCTAGCATATCAAGTCCTATCTAGTCACATATCCATAATTGGCATTTCAACAACATCTTCTCCCTTGCTCCTTGTAATAAGAGACCTTCAAGTAGTCACATCTTGAAGACCACCGATTAGAGAGAAAGAGCTTATACAGTTAAACTCTATGGCACGACTAAAGAATGAAGAAGTGAAGTTTCCTAACGTCCTATAGCCTCTCACTCATAGATGTGTCGCGACTCACACCGATGAACAAGACTCTACAAGATATGGTTTGAGACATCCTAAAACCATTCCCAAAAATTTATGCTCTGATATCAATTCTGTCACGACCCGAGACTACCCCCTGGACATGACACGACGTACTTGACCCCGAAGGGGTCTCATCCAAGCCCTTAGCATATCATGACATAAGAACATAGGAAAAATGCGGAAAATTTAAAACTTTTCTTTACAATCGAAGTCTTTTATAAAATGAGAGAGTCTATGACACTGTGTCTCAAACCATCTATAACTTTGGAATACAAACTCTTGAATACAAACTTAGGGATACGGCCCTTACATAAGTCAAAAACATACAAGAAATACATAAAGGACATGTGGTCAAGCCCTCGATTACTATGAGGACTCACCAATCTTCTCCTTCTTGATCTACTAGAGTCCTAGCCACGAGGATGGAATCCAATATCTCCAAAGCCTACACTTATAGAAAATGTAAAATTATGGGTTAGCACAAAATGTACTAAGTATGGAAGCCATGCAAGAAAATCCTTAAAATATGCATAAAAAGGACATTTTGTTTGAAACCATGCTTCATGCCATTTTTTAACATCATCTTTGAAATAGTTAGAGAATGCAACTCATAAAGCAACTCACATACATTTCATCATAGAATAAGATATATCATTATAATTACAAGCATAGTCTCCAACATAAGCATAATACATATCCCAATCTTCACAATACATAGCCTCCAATCATAACATAACACATAGTCAAATACCAAGATCATCTCATCATAAAGTAATCATCACATAAGAAATCCCTAAGAAACACTTGTGCAATGTATGTTGGTGAAATGACCCAAAAAGTTCTTAAAAATGTGCTTCGGAAGTTACCGGAAACTTGTTTAGCTATATATAAAATAAAAAAAATCCGTTTCGTTTTTCGAAAATCCGACTTCATATTCTTGTTTAGGGGGTCAAATTGAGTGGGAAATGGGTCTAACCCAAATTTTAG
>JAJOON010021110.1:0-39921 GCA_029582645.1 Solanum megistacrolobum | reverse complement strand
TGGAGATTTTGAAATTCATCTTGAAGGGGCCTCTTGGGGAAAGGAATCCCAAGAGTAATAAGCAACCATACCTTATAGATGAATTAACCACGAAAATCCGAGTTGAAACCTTGGAGAGTTGGTCTTCTTCTTGAAGTTCCAATCTTCTTCAATGGAGTTCTTGAGAAGAGAGAGAGAGAGTAGAGAGAAGGAGGAACATTAGGTTTCGATCTTTGGGGTTTTGTGTTTGAGCAATAAAAGTGAGGTAAATTGACTTAAAAATCATTATATACATGTCCCCTAAAGTACCCTAAATACCCCTCACTTAAATGGACTCTTTAATGAAGTAAAAATAGATTTATGAATTTCTGCATTTTCGTCGCGGACTTGAGTTGTTCCCTGAAGATATTTGGAATTAAATTTCGAGACAATAGAGTCCGCGACACGACTGCGTCGCAAACTGGATTTTTGCTCCTTGGGGGAGCAAGTGCGCGACGTGCAGCTATTCCCTCCAAGTGCAATCTGCAAGCTGCCTTGGCAGCTTTCTTGGCTAAGGTTGGGGTCCTCCTCGGGGCCCCTTAGGTTGGCCCCGGGGAGTCGTATTCGAACGTTTTGACCCTAATAACATATATTTACCTATTTTAAACTTTTCACCAGATTATACCATCATACGACACTCCCAAACCTGCCCAAAACCTAAGGACACACTAGAACACGTTCTTCTCTAGTTTCCGGACGTCGTGGTGGTTTCTTGACGTTTAGACTTTTATTCTTCCAAACCAAGTCAATTACATTAATTTAGGTTTATAAACATCATTTTGACTATTTTTAAGTCATTATTCATAAGGTGAGGCTCCAACTTAAGTCATAGAATTTCCGGGGTGTTACACTACCTACATAATTCTATCATATTCTAGTTGCATCAATCAATACCCACACTTTGAGATCCAAATTGAGAAAATAGGGGAATTCATGGATTCTTGGGGAATTCAACATAAAACCACATAAAATCATCAATATGTCCATAATTAAACATAATTCAATCAATAAAAACGAATTTTAAAGGAATCCATGAGATTGATGTCAAACGCTATCTTTTGGGATTTCTAGCTTTGAAATTGAGGGTTTTGGAGGGACTTCATGGATGAAAACTACGCATGGATGAAGGACTAAAACACCTTGGTGAAGAAATCCAATGAATTCGAGTGAAAAAATCCTTCTTCTTCAAACCCTAGCTTGACTCTCTTCTTCTTCTTCCTTGGAGTTCTAGAGAGAAGATTTTGGGAAAAGTTGTTTTCTGATTTGTGAATTTGAAATTATGAGGGTGATGAATAGATTTAGGGGTCTTAAAACATTATACATTTAGCCTAAAATAATACAAAACGACCACGTAATAATAACTTAAAAAGGAAAACCCCAAAAATACCCATTGAGTCAACTGCCAAACAGGCAGTTCCCAGGCCCTAACCAGGCGCACCACTGACGGACCATGGGAGGACCAATGGCCCGTGCTGGCAAGCCGTGGTAGAGGTTCGGAGGCTGGTTCCTAGGGCCTTGACCAACGGCCATGACCCACGAGGAGTGGGTCCACCTACTGGCCGTGGTTCCCCCACGTGGGTGGACTGCCCAGGCGCATATTTTTCACCCTTTGATGGGTCCTCCTCAAGGACCCATGGTGGGTCCTTGGGGGGTCATACCTTGACGTTTTAACGCAAATATATATATATATATTGAATACCTTGAGTTATCTACGACTCTAACCCACACGTTAGGTTCTAGTTTGGTCTACTACTTTATAGAATGTTACATTATCTCCCCCTTGGGAACATTCGTCCTCGAATGGTGATCTAGACACCTTGCAGAATTAAAGACTCAAGACTAGCAGCCCATCATGCATGAAAAATCAAAATAATGCACAATTCAAAGGAGAAAACTTCAATCCACCTAAAACATAATCAATGCAACATAGGGGAGTATGGACTACATCTAACAACCCATTATACATGAAACTCAATATTTCACATATTTATAGGAGGAACTACCCTCTCTAACTAAAATCATGCTCAACACAATATCATGGAGCCAATATGCAATTACTCTCAAAAGCATACTAAAGCATGTTCATCAACTCATCTCATGAAGTCAAATATGCAACTCATATTAAATGCACAACAACATGAGGAAAGTCAATCATAAAAACTCATTTTCTTACTGAACATGAATTTCATCTATGACATGCATAACATAAGGAAATCATGGAAAACCTCATACAACACACATGGCTTCCAAAACACTAAAACTCAAGAGGAACTAATTACCTCAAATTTGAATAGGAGTAGAAGGAAAAATATGAGGATATTGGGACTTCATATCATCCTCGGCCTCCTAAGTAGCATTCTCAACTAGATGATTCCTCTAGAAAACCTTAACGGAAGCTATTTCCTCATTCCTCCATCTCTTGACTTGCCGGTCTAGGATTTCTACCAGAACTTCTTCATATGAAAGGCTTTCATCAACTCCCAACCCTTCTAGGGGAATAATGGACACTCGATCCCCAATACACTTTCTAAGAATATAAACATGAAATACCGGGTGAACCGGGGCTAACTCATTTGGAAAATCCAACTCATAGGCAACTTTCCCAATACGCTTCAAAATTTGATATGGGCCTACATACCGGGGACTAAGTTTCCCTTTCTTGACAAACCTCATCACACCCTTAATAGGTGAGATTTTCAAATAGACCCAATCATCAACTTCAAATTCTAGGTCCCGTCTCCTCACATCGGCATAAGACTTTTGCCTACTGTGAGCCGTTCTCAACCTCTCTCTAATGAGCCGAACTTTCTCAATAGCTTCATAAACCAATTCAGGACCAATAAGAGCAATCTCCCCGACCTCAAACCAACCAACTAGTGACCTACATCTCCTACCGTATAAAGCTTCAAAAGGAGCCATACTGATACTTGAGTGGTGACTATTATTATAGGCAAACTCCATTAGTGGCAAGTGGTCATCCCAATTACCTTTGAAATCTATAACACATTCCCTCAACATGTCCTCTAAAGTTTGAATGGTACGTTCCTCTTGACCATCCGTTCGAGGGTGGAAAGTGGTTCTAAGCTTCACCTTAGTATCAAGCCCTTTTTGGAATGACTTCCATAAGTGAGATGTAAATTGAGTACCCCGATCCGAAATAATAGATAAAGGAACCCCATGCAACTTCACTATCTCTCTTATATACAACTTGGCATAGTCTTCCACCAAATGAGAGACCTTGACAGGAATAAAGTGGGCTCATTTTGTCATCATATCTATAATGACCCAAATAGAATCATGTTGCCTTCGAGTGTGAGGCAAACCCTCAATAAAGTCTATGTTCACATCTTCCCACTTCCAAGTAGGAATAGGAATATTTTGTGACAATTCTCCGGGCCCTTGATGCTCAACCTTAACTTGTTAACAATTAGGGCATTTGGCTACAGATCCCGCAATATCTCTTTTGATGCCATTTAACCAAAAGACTTCCCATAGATCACGATATATCTTGGTGGCTCCCGGATGAATAGAATACCGAGAACTATGAACCTCCTCTAAAATTTTCTCCCTCAACCCATCAACATCCGAAACAGATAATCGACCTTGGTACCTAAGTACCCCATCTCCTCCTTGGGAGAAAGCCTCGACGGACTTCTTGAGTACAGACTCTTTTAACTCAACTAATAAAGGGCCAAGTTAATTCTTTCTTAGACTTCACATCCATCACAAAGGACAATTCGGACCCATTTTGAACTATGACACCACCCTTAGTGGAATCCACTAGTCAAACACCTAACCGACCCAACCTATGCACATCACAGACCAACTCTTTCTTTTCACATTCTATATGAGCCACACTAACCATGGATAATCTACTAAGTGCATCCGCTACAACATTAGTTTTGCCGGGCTGGTAAAGGACACTCATGTCATAATCCTTCAAAAGTTCTAACCACCTTCTTTGTCGGAGATTCAAGTCTTTTTGACTAAACACATATTGAAAACTTTTGTGATTGGTGAAAGCATCCACATGGACCCCATACAAGTAATGTCTCCATATTTTTCAAGGCAAATACTACCCCCGCTAATTCAAGATCATGGGTCGGATAATTCTTCCCATGTACTTTATGTTCCCTTGAAGCATAGGCAATCACTTTACCATTTTGCATGAGGACACATACCAACCCAACTCTAGAGGCGTCATAATATACACCCAAACCATCTGTACTCTCCGGTAAGGTCAACACCGGAGCGGATGTAAGTCTATCTTTCAACTCTTGGAAACTTTTCTCACAAGCCTCCGACCACTCAAACTGTGCTTTCTTTTGAGTCAAAGCCATCAACATAGAGGCAATGGAGGAAAACCCCTCAACAAATCTCCTATAGTTACCAGCCAAAGCCAAAAAACTTCTAATGTTGGACGGAGTTAGAGGTCTAGGCCAATTGTTGACCGCATCCGTCTTCTTAGGATCTACTTCAATACCCTTGCTTGACACAATATGACCAAGGAAAGCTACAGACCTCAACCAAAATTCACACTTGCTAAACTTTGCAAAAAGTAGTTGATGTTTAAGAACTTGCAACATAATTCTCGAATGGTCCACATGTTCATTCTCACTCCTTGAATAGATCAAAATATTATCGATAAACACAATCACTAACATATCAAGGTATTGTCTAAACACCTTATTCATCAAATCCATAAATGTCATCGGGCATTTGTCAACCCAAATGACATAGCTACGAATTCATAGTGACCATACTGGTTCCTAAAGGCCGTCTTGGGAATATCAACCCCTCTCACCCATAATTGGTGAAAACCCAAACGAAGATCAATTTTGGAGAAATAGATAGCCCCTTGAAGTTGATCAAACAAGTCATCAATTCTTGGAAGGCGATATTTATTCTTGATGGTAACTTTGTTCAATTGATGATAATCAATGCACATTCAAAGCGACCTATCCTTCTTTCTAACAAACAACGCTAGAGCACCCCATGGAGAGATACTCGGGCGGATCAAGCCCTTATCTAATAAATACCTTAATTGCTCTTTCAACTTGGCCGAAACCATTCTATAGGGAGGAGTGGAGATAGATTGCGTATCTAGTAAAATATAAATGCCACAATCTATTTCCTGCTTGGGAGGAATACCGGGCAAATCATCAGGGAAAACTTCTGGGAACTCATTTACTACCAAAACTAACTCTAGAGAAGGGGTGGGTTTCGGACTCAACATCCACCACTCTAACAAGATGGTAAATACACCCTTTGGATATAATATTCCTAGCTTTAAGACAAGAAAAAAATTGACCTCTTCGGATAGAATTTCCCCCCTTCCACTCTAAAATAGGCTCATTTGGAAATTGGAATTTGACCACCCGAGTCCTACAATCTATAGAGGCATAACAAGCATGCAACCAATCCATACCCAAAATCACATCAAATCTAGCATCTCTAACTCTACAAAATCCACCAAAGTAACTTTATGGGACAAGGAAATGGGACAACTTCTATAGACTATTTTTTCCACCACCTAGTGACAAACTAGGGTAGAAACCAAAAAAGGTTCTACTAACACTTCGGGGAATATTTCAAACTTCATGGCCACAAAAGGTGTAACAAAGGGAAAAGTGGCACCGGGATGTAACAAGGCATATACGTCAATAGAAAAGACATTTAACATACTAGTCACAATATCTGGGGAGCTCTCTTGGTCACCTTGGGATGGAAGAGCATAAAAGTTGTTTTGCTTTTTGGGCATTGGAGTTGGAACCGCTTGGAGGAGTTTGTTTATCTTCCCTTCCCTTAACCTTGAGCATGGGACAATCTATCATCTTATGTCCGCTCTTTCCACAACCATAGCACCTATCCGAGCCAACTAAGCATTTGCCTTCATGTTTTCTACCACATTTTACACAATTAAGCCTAACAACATAAGAACCACCACTATTACCTCCTTGAGGTTTAGGGTTGGAAACCCTATCCTTGTCAACCCTTGGAGCACTAGAGAAGCCTTGATTGGAGAACCTTTGTTTTAACCTTTGTCGACCTTGTCCATCGGACTTAGCATTGGAGAAATTTCCATCACTGATTCTAGCTCTTTTCACCTCCCTATTCTTGTCTTGGAGTTTCTCATCCTCCATTTGTTGGGAATACACTATAAGACATGAGATATGCATATTATCATGAAGCATTGCCGAATGACATTCTTTTCTTTACAATCTAGACACACCCGTCAAGTACCTACTCATCATATCCCTCGAATCCGCCACTAAAGCCGGGGCATACTTGGACAATTGGGTAAACTTTAGAGAATATTGTTGAACAATCATACCTCATTGACGAAGGTTAATAAGGTGTAAACTATAGAGAAATAAGGTGTTGATAGATCAACTCATTTCGGGTGGCGTTGCAAAACAGCCATATGTGATAGCAGTCCAACTGCTTCATCACATGGCCGAGAAGAACCAAGAAGTAGAGAAGGACTTCATGTTGGCGACGCTGATGACTCAGATGGATGAGTTGGCCAAAAATATAGTGGAGATCGAAGTCCTATGCAAAAGGAAGGATAAATCTTCCTTATGAGCGGAGAAGGCCTAAAGACATTGAGAGCAAATGTGTCGAATGAATGCTCTCAATCATCCTCCACAAGGTAACTGAGCATGATAGAGTACTGGACGAGATGAAGGAGAGCGTCAAAGTGATGAAACAGATGATTGGTTCTCATTCCAGATCTATCTGACTGCTCGAAACCCTTATGGGTCATGCATTGCCTCACCTCTACTTGCAGTAAAACAGGGGGTTGCCTTGTGATACTATGGCTAACCCCAGAATTGGAATTTGAGTGTTGACTTGCGTCGTGCCACGACGTTAACTAAGGCGCTGTTTGGGAGGCAACCCAAAACCCCTTCAATGCTTTAGTTTTGTTTTTGTAAATAATGGTGTGTTGATTTTGTAGGTTTGAGTGTGGAATGTGTTTGAAAAATGCAGGATTGGCGAACAAATGATCTAGTGGGCGTCACGCCGAAGAGGTTGGTGTGCCCGAGTTGATCCACCATTTGGTTCAACACAATTTCAACTTGGACCCTGTAAAACTCGGTGAGTCCAAGAGCAACTTGGCGAATTGCCGAGGAGGTCGGCAATCTCGATGTAGACCGCCGTTTTGACCCTCACTTTGACTGAAGGTCCTGTAAAACTCAGCGAGGTAAATGACCACTCAGCGTGTCGCCAAGTAGAACGGCGAGCACGACTAAAGTCGCCGAGTGGGCGATAACTGAACGATTTTAAATAGGCCAAAGGTTCAACACTACTAATTCTTTCAGTCTCCCTCACTTTTTATTTGCCCAAACTCACACTCCCACTCTAGTTTTTTTTTATTATATATTTTTTTGCGCTTAGAGTATTTTGGTTATTGATCTGTGCTTGGAGTTGGGACACTTTGCCGCCTAACATCTCAATTTCATATTATTCGGCATAAAAGAGACATGGCCAAACCTAAGGTTGCAGGTGGAAATAGGCCACACTGAATGAAGGGAAAGAGAATTGTCACCAATATAGAGACAGCTGCATCCAAAGGCAAATCTAACAAACCTTCCACATCTGGTGGGAAGGAGGATAAAGGAAAGGGCAAAGAAGCCCGAGGAGTCTATGCATCTTCTAGTCGGAAGCCCATTTATACTATTCCACGAAACCCTAATGTTCCTTCATGGGCTCGGGGGTTCTACGTAGTTGTGCAAGCCTTTAGGGTGGATTTGCAAGTGATGTTATTTGAGAATTTTTAGATTAGTAGAATTTTTGTTCTTCTTAGTCGTAGTTCACTAACTTTACTTTCAGTTTTATTTTTCATTGAGTTATCCACTTAGATGAACATAGCTGAGCAGAGAAGTGTGCAAGATGATGAACCCTCGCCGCTTATTCAATTTTGATGCTTATCGTGCCCAATAACACTAACCTGCGGTATGAGTGTCTATGATCGTCGATAGTATAGTAACACAACTAAAGGTTGAGGTCGTGTCCCAAGGGAGCGATTTTGAGAATTTGTTAAAAAAATAAAATACATTCTAACTAGTCGTTGCTAAAGATATTAACGAACAAAACATAGTAAATTAAAGGGGGTGACACGAAAGTGTCAAATATTAAATGGGGGTTTTGTAACAAGTGATAGAACAACAAAATAAACAACAAAATCAAGTATGAGAAAAGGTTCTTGAGATGTGACCGCAAAACAAGTTGAGATAAATCGTTGGGTACATGCTTTCAATAGGAAATTTGCAAGACAATAGTGACTAGGCTAAGCTTTAAATGGAAATAAGTTCCCTCTCGGGCAACTTACCCCGTTTCAAATGCGTTCCTCTCGGACACCTATTTGCCGCATGAAGACCATCATACGGCTTACCCCACTCACTCTCTCGAGCTAAGTGTTAGGATATGGGACAAGGGCTCACCCTCTTGGGCTGAACCTCATGTCGATCCTCTCCTTAGGCCATCTTTTGGTTTCACGACATCCCTCTCAGGTAATCCGAAAACACATGGGTGGATTTTTATTTGCAACTACAAACCCTTTATATTAAACCACAACCACTAGGTTAAATTACCATTAACATACATCTAACCTATCAGCAAGCAAGACCCAACAAGAATATCAACCCATATTTTCTAAATCACACCCCAAGAATGGGGGATTTTAGCCACACATCAAGAAATAAGAAATTATACCTAACATGATAAATAAATCAACTGGGTATAAGAAATTAAACCTTGAATTAAGCTATGGAAGAAGAATAAAGAAGACCCACTTCCAACTTGGGGAAGATGAACTCCTTTCTTCAAGTCTCCACAAAACCCTCTCCAAACTTGACAGAAAATACAAAAAAATATTATAGACTAATAATAATCTTTACTCTAAAATGTTCCACCTTAAGACTACAACTCTAACTAGTATTTATAGTTTTCACAGATGGTGATGTGGAGTATTATTCGGCGACGTTAGTCGAGATCGCCGATGAACTCGGCGATCCTCCCTTTAATCAGCTCATCACTTTCAGTGTCTTGCCTTCAGCATCCTCATATTTTGGATCATTAGGCGGTACAGTACTACTTTGTGGGACTAATCGACGACTCGCCGACTGCTCCTTTCCTCGCCTTTTGATCCACTTCCTTCAAGGCTTCGCGTATTGGAACAAAGGGCGGTGCATGTCAATTCGGCGACTCGCCAAGTTAGACTTGGCGATCCACAGACTTTCAATTCTTGTTCTTTTCAGCCCTTTTTGTTTCGTTTTGCGCCTAACTGTCCATGCTTCGAGTAAAACTTCAAATACCTGAAACTTAAGCACTTTAATCAGGTATTGAGATAAAACAAGCATTCGAGGACACTATTTCTATTAAAATAAAACCCTAAATGAGTCCAATTTGTGGACTCATCAACACTCCCAACTTAAACTTTTGCTTGTCCTCAAGAAAACTCAAGTTCAACAGTTCAAATAGGTGCCTCAAACAGTGCTACACAAGACTAAATCATGAATGCACACAACAAGACTCAATTTACTTATGCAAGGATCACTTGTGTACTCAAAGATTCAAATTGTGACACACCATTACCAAAGATTCTCATGCTCGCAATACTTGCTACTTGTGCAAGTTCAAGCTCAACCAAAAGTATCTAGATGCCCTCACATAAAGAATGATTCCATATTCACACACAAATATGAGTCAATTTAAGATCAAGAATCAGATACAACGCTCACACTCAAAAAGAGGAACACAATGCATGTTTTCACCCATAGGTTTGCCCTTATTTTCCAATTGAGTTTCGATCCAGCTTACTCAAGATAAAAAAGGTCTTTCTAAGGCTTGTAATGGGGCTGAGTGCAAATGTATGGTCATTTAGGCTCAGTGACTTTTCTGTTGTGAGTTGTGGCATTTTCAAGGCATTCCCTTCTTTTCCTTTATCAATTCTTTTTCTAGTGCTTGTAAGTCACCCTTTTTTGTTTTATTCTCCTCAATGGATTAATTAAAACCCACTTCCCTTCGTACTTTATTCCACATTTAATATTTTTTTTTGAATTGAATTGAAGGGGTTCCATTTTTATGCAATACCATGGGTTAAGGGGAACTTTTCTTGCACTTCTTGACTACTCCTTTTCTCTTTCACCACACCCCCAACTTAGGCTTTTGGCCTAAGTTGGCTATTTGCTAAACCACAACTCAAGAGGATTGTAGGTAGTGGTTCAAGTAAGGTCTAGGGTTCATCAAGGTTCTTCCAAAGAAAGGTAAGGCTGAAAGGGTGTTCAAAAGAGTTTCACATGCTCACGGATAGGCCACAAAAAGAGGTATATCTTAAATTAGTTCACACTATTCAAAAGTTGCCTAAGATCATCTCAAGAGGACACCTTTCTAAATCAATCAGACTAACGGGGAAAATTCTAGGTTTATTCATGCATGATTCACAGTAAGCTAATCACACAAGGCATCGATACTTCAGTCAAACAAGACTAGACACATTCGCTAGTGTGCAACGGTACTCACAAGAAAATCAATTCGATAAATGGCTAGTCACAACGAGATGCAAAGAGTGCACATATTGTCTATGTAACTTCATTTGGCCTCGTCATAGCCATGCATTCATGTTCGTTCCATTGAGAGCACTATTCAAGTCATCGGTATTGATCGAAACCGAGACTCAAATTTTTTTTCAAAAGAACAGCGACTTTCAACACAAGAGGTGGCAAATTTTTTTCGAAAGGATCAAGATTATTTTCAATCAGAACAACAGGAGCCATGAGCTCAAACATCCACATAAAAATAGTTTTTAAAACACAAATTAAAGCAAACAACCCAAATATATATACAGAACAAAACATGAATGTCAACACAAAAGGTGTGGGCCTCACCCCACCACAAATAAGAGCAGTTGTCCTCAAATGCGAATAATAAGTGTTAAATGGGAATCGATAAAGTAAACTATTTGACCCAGAGATATTCTGATCAACTAGTTGCAAATGAGGTTAGATTTCTCAAAAATAACTCGGGGTGTTGAAAGACCAACCTTGTGTGAAGATGCTCGGCTGCCGTGCAATCCACAACTGAGTACAATTAACAGCGCGAATACTCTAATAATACATGAAATATAAAACTAGTGTGCAAGTGTGAGTTAGGGCGTATGAAAAAGTGAGGTAAGTAGTAAATCAGACATTTTGAAACCTTTGCTTTGAGGACTTTCCAGTTATCGCCTATTCAATGACAATAATTATACTAGCCTGTTCAGTCGGCGGCACGCCGAATATTTGGCTTCCTCGCAAAATATTATAGGACCTCTAGTTGTAGGTGAGTCCGAACGACGATTTGCATTGTGCTCGCCTATAGGGTCGACGATTTGTCGCTAAAAGTTTTTATGTTCGCCGAGTTTTATAGACTCCAAACCCAGACTAGGAGAGTTCAAATGGCAGGGACCATCAGGGTCGCCAATCAGGTAGGTGAATCGCCGAAACCTTCTTAAGCTCGCTGAGTTTTATAGACTCCAGGCTCAGAGGGTGCCTTGATTCAAATGAAGAAATAGCATTGCTCACCGGTGTTTTCGATGATTCACCAACTGGATCTCCTGCTCACCATTCTGTACCTCTTTGGCACTTACCACACTTAAATCTACAAGACTAAGACACTATTATTTTACTAGTATGCAAATATAAGACAATATGGGGTTTTGGGTTGCCTCCCAAACAGCGCCTGAGTTAATGTCGCGGCACGATGCAAGTCAAAGACTACTCTTCATCCCTAGAATCACCCATGGTGTAGTTAGGTGAATCCTCGGCGAATGGTGGGTATTGACATGTCATTAAATGGTTTATCTGAGCATCTTGCAGCTGAATCTTCATGGAGTTTACGGTGGTCGTTTCATTTAGCATTTCAATGTTGTCTTTCATGTCATTCAACTTCTTATCCTGTTCTCCGAGTTTTTTTGAATGATTGAAAGGGTATCATCTTTTTGCACACCCCCACGCTTCTTTCCATGTTTGCACTCTCAAAGGGAGAAGTCCTTCTCTCTCTACCTGGCTTGTTCTTCCAATCCAAACACCCGTTTAGATAAGACATCTACTTGAGCCACCAATTTTTCCAATTCGTATTTCTTTTGAGTTTCTTTGCTAGCTTCGACCATATTGTCAAGCAGTGTGGTGATAGTTTTGTAGGGTTGGTTTAACATTTCCCCTTCGAAAATATGCTCAACTATGCTTCTAGTTTCCAGTTCGAGACCCCGATAGAAGCAATCCAGCAGTGTCTTATCAGGCATTCCATGAGATGGGCATGTCTGCAAAATTGCTTTGAATCTCAGCCACAATTCCGGAATTTTCTCCTCCCCTGCCTGTTTGAAGGTCAGGAGGCTGTCCCTGAGGTTCAATAGTTTCAAAAAGGGATGACTTGCGTGGTATCCATAGTGAATTTCCATCCTTAGATCCTTGCTTTGATTTTCTAACTAGCAAAACAAAACTACAATTTCGATTAGTAAAAGTAAAACTAGAAAGAATCAAAAATTTATTTAACTACGAATTCCCAAATAACACCACTCCCCAGTAGCGGCGCCATTTTGAAGCTTATCGTGACCAACGACACTAACCTACGGTATGAGTGTCTACGATCGTCGATAGTATAGTAATCCAACTAGAGGTTGGGGTCGTGTCCCAAGGGAGCGATTTTGAGAATTGATAGAAAAATAAAATTACATTCTAACTAGTCGTAGCTAAAGATATTAATGAACATAAACATAGTAAATTAAAGGGGGTGACACAAAAGTGTCAAATATCAAATGGGGGTTTTGTAACAAGTCATAGAACAGCAAAATAAACAAGAAAATCAAGTATGGAGAAAGGTTTTTGGGATGTGACCACAATACAAGTTGAGATAAATCATTGGGTACATGCTTTCAATAGGAAATTTGCAAGACAATAGTGACTAGGCTAAGCTTTAAATGGAAATAAGTTCCCTCTTGAGCAACTAACTCCGTTTCAAATGCATTCCTCTCGGACACCCATTTGTCGCATGAAGACCAGCCTACGGCTTACCCCACTCACTCTCTCGAGCTGAGTGTTAGGATATGGGACTAGGGCTCACCCTCTCGGGCTGAACCTCATGTCGACCCACTCTTTAGGCCATCTTTTGGTTTCGCGACCTCCCTCTCGGGCAAGCCGAAAACATATGGGTGGATTTGTATTTGCAACTCCAAACCCTTTAGATTAAACCACAACCACTAGGTGAAATCACCATTAACATACATTTAACCTATCAGCAAGCAAGATCCAACAAGAATATCAACCCATATTTTCTAAATCACACCACAAGAATGGGGGATTTTAGCCACACGTCAAGAAATAAGAAATTATAGCTAACATGATAAATAAATCAACTGGGTATAAGAAATTAAACCTTGAATTAAGCTATGGAAAAAGAATAAAGAAGACTCACTTCCAACTTGGGGAAGATGAACTCCTTTCTTCAAGTCTCCACAAAACCCTCTCCAAACTTGACAGAAAATATAGAAAAATACTATAGACTAATAATAATCTTTACTCTAAAATGTTCCACCTTAAGACAACAACTCTAACTAGTATTTATAGTTTTCACAGATGGTGCTGTGGAGTATTGTTCGGCAACATTAGTCGAGATCGCCGATGAACTTGGCGATCCTCCCTTTAATCAGCTCATCGCCTTCAGTGTCTTGCCTTCAACCTCCTTATATTCTAGATCATTGGGTGGTATAGTACTGCTTCAGGGAACTAATCGGTGACTCACCGACTTCTCCTTTCCTTGCCTTTTGATCCACTTCCTTCAAGGCTTCGCGTACTGGAACAAAGGGTGATGCATATCAATTCGGCGACTCACCAAGTTGTACTCGGAGATCCACAAACTTTCATTTCCTGTTCTTTTCAGCCCTTTTTGCACTGTTTTGCGCCTAATGTCCATGCTTCGAGTAAAACTTCAAATACCTTAAACTTAAGCACTTTAATCAGGTATTGAGATAAAACAATCATTCGAGGACACTTTTTCTATTAAAATAAAGCCCCAAATGAGTCCAATTTGTGGACTCATCACCATCCCTAGTGGGCCTGGCACTGTTAATGCTTTTGAGATAGTTCTGGGTACTGATGCCCAAACCTCGAACACTACTCCGGGCACTGAAGCCCCGACAGATGGAGCGACTGCATAAACAGGATCCCCTATTTACCCCCCTCTCTGTCTTACTTTATTTTTTGACTTTTGGTTATGTTTATTTGCATTTGATGACAAATGCCTTTTATTTGGGGTGGGGTGAGGCCCATCTTTCTTTTGTGATTGATATTTCGATTGAATATTTGGGTATTTAGGTCTTTATGCTTAATATTATGTTATACACTTGTTTTCGTGGATGTTTGAGCTTGTGGCTCCTTGATTTTGAATTGAAAATGATTTTGACCCTTCCAAAAAAAAATTGCCACCCCTTCTGTGTTAAATGTGGTTGTTCTCTTGTAAATTTGAGTATCGGTTTTGATCAATATCGATAACTCAAATAGTGCTCATAATAAAATGAACATGAATGTGCGGCTAAAATGAGACCAAATGAAGTTGCATAGACAATATGTGAACTCCTTGCATCTCGTTGTGACTAGCCAAGTATCAAATTGATTCTCTTGCAATGATCATTGCACACTAGCGAGAGTGTGGATTCTTGCTTGACTTTGGTGTCGATGCCTTGTGTAATGAGCTTACTGTTAACTAAATATGATAACACCTAGAATTTGCCCCATTGGTTCAGTTGACTAAGTAAGTTTATCTCTTGATATGATCTTAGGCAACTTCGAAGAGTATGAGCCAATTTGACATATACCTCTGTTGTGGCCTACCTTGTGAGTGTGTGAACCTCTTTTGAACACCCATTGAACCTTACCTTTCTTTGGAAGAAACTTGATGAAAACATGACCTCCCTTAATCCACTACCTATAATCCTCTTGATTTGTAGTTTATTAAATAGTCAACTTAGGCCAAAATCCTAAGTTAGGGGTGTGGTGAAAAGAGAAGGCAAGTCAAAAAGTGCAAGAAAAGTCTCATGTAGCCCATGGTTTTGAGAAAAATGGAACCCCTCCAAACAAAAAAAAAAAGAGAAGAGAAAAGAAAAGAAAGAAAAAGAAAAAGTCATGGAATAAAATACAAAAGAAATGGGGGTTCTCGAACAATCCATGGAAAGTGAATAATGGAATGACTAATGAGCACTAAAGAAAATGATGAACGAAGAGGACAGGAAGTGTTGTGAGCACCATATTTCACGAGGATGAAAGTCACTTAGCCTAAATGACCATACCTTTGCACTCAGCCCCATTACAGGCCTTGAAAAGACCTTTTTGATCTTGAGTAAGCTAAAATAATTGTTGATTGGAAAATACGGGCAAACCTATGGGTGAAAGCATGCATTGTGTTCTTCTTTGTGAGAGTGAGCATTGCATTTGATTTCGGAAATTTAAATTGTTAAACCATTGTGTGTGAATATGGAATCATTCTTTGTGTGAGGGCATTTGAATACCTTTGTTGAGCTCGAACTTGCATTTGAAGCAAGTATAGTGAGCTTGAGAATCTTTGATAATGGTGTGTCACAACTTGAGTCTTTGAGTATACAATTGATCCTTTCATGAATAAGTTGAGCCTTGTTGTGTACATTCATGATTGAGTCTTGTGTAGCACTATTTGAGACAGCCTGTTTGAACTGCCAAACTTGAGTTTTACTTGAGGACAAGAAAAAGTTTAAGTTGGGGGTGTTGATGAGTCCACAATTTGGACTCATTTTAATAGAATTAGTCTCGTCAAATGCATATTTTGTCTCAATAATTGATGTAAATCCCTAAGTTTCAGGTATTTCGAGTTTGAGGCAAAGCATGGACACTACTTGGCAAAAAGGAACAAAACGGCTGAATAGACGAAGAAAAGAAGACCTGAGGATTGCGTAATGCATTCAGTGAGTCACCGAATGGCCTTAACCTCGCCCAAAGTTCTAGTGTGCGGAGCCTTGAAGGAAAAGATCAAGTCGGCGATGAAAAGGAGTAGTCGGCGTGTCACCGAAGAGTTCTGCAAAACAGCACTAACTCACCCAATGTTCCTGAATGGGAAGATGCTGAAGGCAAGAGCTGAAAGGCGATGAAGCAGACCAAAGGGCGAATCGCCGAGTTTTTTGCCGATCCCGACTAACTGCGCCGAATGATCCTTTGTAGCACATTTTTAGACAACGATAAATACTAGTTTGAAGTTTTATCTTAGTATGCAATTTCAGATACAATATTTTATTTTTTTAAGTTTCAAGTAGAGAGATCTTGTTCTTAGCTTTTTGATATTGGAAGACTTCCAATTCCAAGAAGTTGGAAGTGGGTGTTGAAGATTCTTCATCTTAGATTCGATTGAAGTGAAAATAAATCATACCCAGTTGATGTTACTTCGATTTGGTATCATTTTCTTCCTTTTTTCTATGTCTAGCTAAAACCTCAATTATTGGGGTGTGATTTTGTGAATATGGGTTAAATTTCCTGGTTGGTATTGCTTATTGTTAGTCTATTTGTTGTTTATATGTGATTTCCTTTAGTAGTTGTGGTTGAACTTAATGGGATTGTAGTTGCAAATACGATTTCATCTTAGTGTTTTTGGCTTGCTCGAGAGAGAGGTTTTAAAACTAAGACTACTAAATCGATAACCGGTGGTTATTGGGTCGCCATGGGTTCAGATCGAGAGAGTGAATCCAAGGCCTTTTCCCACACATTCAGCTCGAGAGAGTGAATGGGCTAAGGCAGAGGCTGTGCTTAAAAGCGGCAACTCGGTGTTCGAGAGAAACCTAGTTGATTCGGGGTAAGTTACTCAAGAGATAATTTAGCCCCACTAAAGTTTAGCCTAGTTACAAATTTTCAGCAATTGACTATAAAGAGCATTCATCCGATTGTGTAATTTATCCCATATTCCTGTCACATCCCAAGAATCACGTCTCCTATATTCGTATCTTTGTATTTTTACTGTTTTAGTTGTTAATTGACTACAAAATCCCCATCGATAATTGACATTCATGTCAAACCCTTAATTTATTATGGTTTTATTCGATAATTGAGTCTAGGGGTCGTGGATGGCACTTGTGTGCTGTCAAGTGACACGACCAAGTGAAGGGTGAAGTGGTAAATTCACCCTTTGCTTAGTTAAGTGTTTGGACGGTTATTTTAGGGTTATTAAGATATTTTAAGAGTATTAAAACATTTAAACCCTATTTTAGATTTCATTATTCAAATTCCCCAAATCAAAACCCCTCTCTCTCAAAATATCTTCTCTCTAGAATTCCATTGAAGACCAAGAGGAGAAGAAGACTTAGGGCTTGAACAAGAAGGCTAATTGAGTTGATTTTCATGGAATTCATTTATTAAGGTATGGTGATCCTTCATCTAGGGTTAGCTTTCACCGTAGAGTCAATTTCAAAATAGATTTCAAAGCATTCAAGTTTTTCAAAAACCCTAGGTTTTACTCAATCTCATGGGTTCTTTCATCAAAAGTTTTCAAATGGTTTATAATGACAAATTATGATTGTATTGATATTTAATTGATGATTTAAGATGAAAATACTCTATGAACCCATGATTTCTCTCAATTCCCTAATTGTTCCTTTATGAAGTACGTTTGTTGATTATGAATGAATGTTGATGGATTATGCCTAGATTGATTTAGATTGTTGAATTATATCATAATCTATGCCTAATTATGGCGAATTGAGGATTTGTGATCATAGACTTGAGAGGGCAAGATATGACCTAATTTCATGTTAAAGTAGAATTGTGCTTGAATTGTTGATCCACTTGAAAGGTGGAGGTGTTTACTTACTATGTACATTGTGATCATGGCCTTGAAGGAATATTGTAAGGGATTGAAGTATTATCTTGATGTTGTATATATGAATGTGATGTGAAAGATATATATGTGGTTTCAATGATAGAATGATAATCTTGTATAGAATGTAAATGTGTTGTGATTGAAAGCATATTCTCATTAAACACTCATGAATGATGGTGATGGAATGTGAAGGGTTCTATAATGTAATATTGAATATCCTGAATTGGTAGGCTAATGTATCTTTTTCTTGTATTGGTGAATGTGATCATGAATGAAGTATCTTGACTTGCTAGGCTTAGGCATCCTCCTCTTGAATAATTATAAATGTATCTTGACTTAATGTCTTGATGTCTAGAATTGGTAGACCTAATGTTGGTAGCCTTTCTATAAATGTCTAATGAAGTATTCTAGGTTAAACCTTGAATTGGTAGACCTAATGTTGGTGGCCTTTCATGAGGAGTGTAGGTACTAATGTGATGTTAAACCTTGAAGTGGTAGACCTAATGGTGGTGGCCTCCATCTTGTGTTAAATGATGAAACTAGATATGGTAGACCTAATGGTGGTGGCTCTCTCTAGGAAAGTCAATGAGCTATCCTTAAATGTACCTTGAAGTGGTAGACCTAATGGTGGTGGCCCTTTCATGTTTAATGTACTTTGGGTCGGTAGGCCTAATGTTGGTGGCCTTCTCAAGTACACTAAAGTATCGTAAATGAAACTACTCTATGGGAATGTAGGCTAAGCACCAAGATGATATGGTAAGATGGAGGTTCTCCCAATGTTAGGCCAGATTTCAATGAATATCTTTCATATCCCATAACTATGAGCCCTCATAGGTCCTAGCTAGTTGATCCACATAAGCTAGATGGACCGGTCTTCCTTAGGCAAGTAGACCACCTCTTACGGTGTGGGGTTTGATGACACCGGATTCCATGTCTAGTTTGCATGGTCTATTTCAGTTAAATGCTTATTCCTATCATGTGAGATGTGGGTTATGGTTTCTTGAGGAGTTCTATGAAGTGTGGGTGGTAGTATGGGATGCCATCCATGCATTGCACGAGTAGGCTTTGAGAGGGTCATAGTGAGTTCTCTAAGCCTAAATGGCTAATGAATGAATGTGTCCTAAATGAAGTTATTGAAGAATGTTGACTCTTAAATGCTTATATTCTTAAATGTAAAGATGCATGCAATACTTGGATTGTATTATGAGTTACTTCTTTGTCATGACTTATTGTATATGAATGTGCCTTGTCTAGGGTGACTTCAAAGGAGTACATAGTGTGAGTAGTAGTATGGGATGCTACTTGTACATTGCACAAGTATGACTTAGGGTTGTCTTAGATGTTGGTCTTAATGTGATGATGTGACTCATGTAATGTTTATGTCTCTTAAATGCTTTATTGTGTATAGGTGGAAAGGATGAATGGTAAGTTCACTTTTGGTGATCTTAAGGTGGTACCTTAGTGTGGGTGGTGGTATGCGACACTATCCATACATTGCACAAGGTATAGCTTGACGGTTACTTGAGGTGAAGGCTAAAGGTGAAGGTAAAGGTCTATATGTGATTTTGTTGAAATGTGAAAATGAGACTTGTATGTTGGTTGTGACTTATATTATGCCTCTTTTATTCAATGTTCATGAAGTTTTACTAAAATGGCATAACATCATGACTTTCAAACAAAAATGTCCTTTTTAAGCATGTTTTTGCATGGTCATCATACTTAGTACTTTATGTGCTAATCCATTCTTTTTCTATGTTTTTACTACAAGTGTAGATTTCGGCAAGTGATTGCATTCTCCCTAGTGAAGCTTGGAATAGAGTTCTTCCAAGACATCTTTTGGTATGTCCTCATAGATCGAGGACAAAGACTTTTATTGTTTCTAGTTCTTTTATGTTTTAAGACTATTGTTAAGACTTCGATTGTAAAGGGCCGTGATCCTATCTTGTTAAAGTTTTGTCTAAGATGGCCATGTAAGACTTAGTATTCTGCTGCTTTATCAATGAGTTTTCGATTGTTTGATTTAAATAAGTTTTAAATTCCGCACTATTTTTATTTATCGAATGTTATGAATGCTAAGAGGCTTGTATTAGACCCGTTCGGGATCGAGTACGCCGTGTCGCATCCGGGGTCTAGACTCGGGTCGTGATAGTGGTTTAGCCCGTTTGAGTCCTTCTAAAGTGTAAGAACACTTCCTATCGATTCTAACTATTCTAAATGGCTTCTAAACATCTAGAAATCATCCATAAACATGAATCATAACCTTAAATCCATAAATTCAAATTCAAAAAAAGTTAAGAGCCAAGTCTAGAGAGTTCTTAGAGTCATTTCAAAAGTCTTTTACAAATGTTTTTAAACATGTTTTAAGACTTGAGCATTGAGTTGAGTTAGAGTAAGAGCAAAGTTCATTTTCTTTAAAAGATTTTATAGGAACTAAGTATTCCCAAGGAGTAAATTTTTCACATTTAAATAAGACAGAAAACACCGATTTCCAAGAGAGCTTTTGAGCTAGTTTTTAAGTAATAATCACAAACCATTGAGAAAGAGTTATGTTTTTAAATATATAAGCTGAGTGTATTTTGGGAGTAGTATTGAGCACCGATATGAGGACGAGTTCATAATAACTCAAGTCTCCATAAACCATGTAGCCAAAATGGGTAGAAAGGATCATACTTTTTAGATGATTCCTAATGCTTTTAAGCATAACTTAGTGGATCCACTTAGTTGAGGCGTTCTATAATCTGGCAAGATATAGGATAGTTTTGGCAGCATGGGCGAGATGTTGTATCATCACATATCTCATAGTGATGGTTGTTGGTTAGAGAATCTCCCAAACATAGTTTATTTATGTATTTTTATATACAATTGAGATATTATTGCTTTTTTTCAATACTTCAAGATGTTATCTACTGTTTTAAATGCATATTATAATTTGAATCTTTATTACTGTTTTATTTCTGCATTGAGTTAAGTATCTATGAGTTAAGTAAAACTTAGGTAAGTATTTCTTTCATATTCCAATCAAGCTTACGTTTTGTTTATAATTCCCCTCGCATGCTCGTAAATTCAATGTAATGATGCCATTTGGCCTGCATCATTTTATGATGCAGATAAAGGGAACTAGAATCAACATCCAGCGCTTCGTTGATCTAGCTGAGCATTTCAGAGTCATTTGGTGAGCCTCCTTGCTTTCCGGAGGATCCCTTTATTATTGGTTTACCATTTAAGTTCTTAGGATGATTGGGGGTCTTGTCCCGAAATCCTTCATAGTATTAGAGGCTTCATCGACAGATAACTATAGTTCTTTAGTCTTTGCATTTCATTTGTTTTGTTATAAGACTTGAGTTGCCACTTTGGGTAGTTGAATGTTTATTTCTAAGACATTCTAAGTTATTTTGAGACAGTTTAGTAAAGTTGCATTTGTTTTCTTTTATTAGTTTAAAGTCTTCCGCTGAGAGTCTAGCCAGGCAAAGGGTTCGCTTGGGGCCAGCAATAGTTCTCGAGTGTCAGTCCCACCCAGGGTGTAGGCTCGGGGCTTGACAAACTTGGTATAAAAGCCCAGAGTTCAAGAGTCCTAGGGAGTCTATGAATTTGTGTCTGTAGAATCCTAATTATCAGTGTGAAGCGCGCCATACTATAATTAAGAGGCTGCAATATTTAGGAACTATCTCACTCTTTAATACTCATTTCATGCGATAGAGTTTTTCTGTAAAAAGTTGCTTCTATTTCGTGCTTGCATATATATTACAAATCATGCCTCCACGAAGAGCTCTCATAGATCGTCCTGCTAGGAGGAATGTTGAACCACAGGGTCAACGGGTAACTAATGCACCTGAAGTGCAACCCCAAGGAGAGGTCACCAATGTTGAGTTCCGGGAAGGTATCTGAATGTTGAGTCAAATTGAGACCAATCAAGTTGGACAGAGAGAGAATTGACAGGAAGTGGTTGATACTTCAAGGATCCGTAGGTTCTTAAGGATGAATCCTCCAATCTTCGTTGGTTTAAGTGTCATTGAGGATCTGAAAAACTTTCTAGAAGAAGTGCAAAAAATGTTTGAGGTTATGCACGTTGCTGATGCTGAGCAAGTTGAACTAGATGCCTATCAATTGAAGATCGTTGCTAGGATTTTTTTTGAGCAGTGAAAGAAGGGTAGAGCTGAGGGTGCACCAATTTTGAGATGGGCTGTGTTCGAGAGTTCTTGCATGGGGTGTTTATTTCCCCGTGAATTAAGAGAAGCGAAGGTACGAGAATTCCCACCCTTAAGCAGGAATCTATGAGTGTTCATGAGTTAAGTCTTAAGTTCACCCAACTTTCCCGCTATGCTCCGGATATGGTTGCTGACATGAGAAGCAAAATGAGTCTATTTGTTGCTGGGTTGTATCGTCTGTCAAGTAAGGAGGGCAAGGAAGCTATGCTGATATGAGAGATTGACATAGCGAGGTTGATGATCCACGTGCAACAGGTTGAGGAGGACAAGCTGAGGGATATCGAATAGTTTAGGAGCAAGAAAGCTAAGACAGGGAAGGAATCCGGGCAGCAAAAGAGTAATGTGAACCGGTCTTCTTTCCAACAGAAACATAAGGGACCTACTCCATCATCTGGTAGTGCACCTACACCAAGGAACATAGATGAGTTCAACAATCAGAGTTTGCAAAATTTCAGAGCTAAGCCTGCACAGTCTTAAGGTAGTCTAGCACAAGGAGGTAATTGGGCTCCTACATGTGCTAAGTGTGGTAGGAACCACCAAGAAACGTGTCCCGATGGCTCCACTTGTTGTTTCAAGTGTGTTCAAGGGATCACTTCATGAAAGAGTGTCCTAAGAACAGGCAGTGCGGTGTAAATAGAGGCAATAGAGCCCAATCTTCTTCAGTTGCTCCACTAGAAAGAGCTGCACCTAGAGGAGCTACTTCAGGGACCGACGGAGGGGCAAACCTTCTATATGCTATTATAAGTCACCAAGAGCAAGAGAATTCTCCAGATGTTGTAACTGGTATGATAAAAGTCTTCAGTGTTTATGCTTTGCTAGACCCAGGAGTGAGTCTATCTTTTGTCACTTCTTATGTTGCGATGAATTTTGACGTCCTTCCGTAGCAACTTCTTGAGCCCTTCCGTTTTTCTACACCTGTTGGTATGTCTATTCTAGCTGAGAAAGTCTATCACGATCGTACCATTTTCGTCAATGACAAGAGCACCATGGTTGACTTAGTTGAGATAGATATGGTAGATTTTGATGTCATTCTAGGTATGGATCGGCTTCATGCGTGTTATGCCTCAGTCGATTATAGAACTTCAGCTGTTAATTTCCAGTTTCCTAATGATCCAATTATAGAGTGGAAGAGTAGTTCAGCAGTGCCAAGGGTAGTTTTATTTCATACCTTAATGCGAGAAATTTAGTTTCCAGAGGTGCATCTATCATTTAATTCGAGTTAATGACACTAGTGTTGAGACACCACTTATTCAGTCAGCTCTAGTAGTAAAAGAGTTTCCAGAAGTCTTTCCAGATGATCTTCCCGGAGTCCCTCCTGAGAGAGAAATAGACTTCAGTATAGATATTCTTCCCGATATTCATCCTCTCTCTATTTCGCCATATAAAATGGCTCCAGCAGAGTTGAAAGAGGTAAAGGAGTGTTGAAAGATCTCCTTGAGAAGGGTCATATTCGACTAAATGTCTCATCTTGGGGCGCTCTGCTCTTATTTGTGAGGAAGAAGGATGGTTCTCTTAGAATGAGTATAGATTACCGTCAGTTGAACAAGGTTACAATCAAGAATAAGTATCCTCTTCCGAGAATTGATGATCTCTTTATTCAACTTTAGGGTGCCACTTGTTTTTCTAAGATAGACCTCATATCTAGCTATCATCAGTTGAGAGTAAGAGAAAGTGATATTCCTAAGACAACATTTAGGACCCGTTATAGTCATTTTGAGTTTCTGGTCATGTCGTTTGGTTTGACTAATGGTCCTGCAGCGTTCATGGACCTTATGAATAGAGTATTCAAGCCTTATTTAGATATGTTTGTTATCGTATTCATTGATGACATTCTAATCTATTCGAGGAATGAGAAAGATCATGCTAGCCATCTCAGAATAATTCTCCAAACTCTCAAGGACACAGAGTTGTATGCTAAATTCTCTAAGTGTGAATTTTGGCTTGAGTCTATTGCATTCTTAGGCCATGTTGTTTCCAGTGATGGGATTTGAGTTGATACTCAGAAAGTAGAGGCAGTGCAGAATTTGCCTAAACCCACGTCTCCAACTGATATTAGGAGTTTCTTAGGGTTGGCTGGATATTATAGAAGGTTCATCGAGGGGTTCTCATCCATTTCATACCCATTGACTAAGTTGACTCAAAAAACAGTTAAATTTCAATGGCCTAAAGCTTGTGAGAAGAGCTTTCAGGAATTGAAAAAATGGTTGACTATTGCCCCAGTATTGACCTTACCAGAAGGTACGCAAGGTTTTATGGTATATTGTGATGCGTCCAGAGTTGGATTGGGTTGTGTGTTAATGCAGAATGGAAAAGTTATAGCTTATGCCTCCAGTCAGCTGAAAGTTCACGAGAAGAATTACCCAACCATGATCTAGAGTTGGCTGCCGTAGTTTTCGCTTTGAAAATATGGCGTCACTATCTTTATGTGTTCATGTAGAAGTGTTCATCGATCACAAGAGCCTTCAGTATGTGGTTAGATAGAAAGATATTAATCTCATACATAAGGGGTGGTTGGAGTTACTCAAGGATTATGACATGAGTATTCCATATCACCTAGGTAAGTCTAATGTTGTTTTTGATACTTTGAGTAGGTTGTCCATGGGTAGTACCGCCCATATTGAGGAAGAGAATAGAGAGTTAGCAAAGATGTGCGCAAACTTGCATGATTAGGAGTTCAACTGATGGATTCCATTAAAGGAAGAGTAGTGGTGATGAATGAGACTGAATCATCATTAGTGTCAGAAGTGAAAGAGAAACAAGACCAATATCCTATTTTGCTTGAGTTGAAGGCAACTGTTCATAACCAAAAAGTAATGGCTTTTGAACAAGGGGGAGATGGTGTATTGAGGTACCAAGGTAGGTTGTGTAAAAACTCCAAGAGCGGATCATGGAGGAAGATCATAGCTCCAGATACTCTTTCCATCCCATTTCCACAAAGATGTATAGTGACTTGAGAGAAGTATATTGGCTGAATAGTATGAAGAAAGGTATCGGAGAGTTCATTGCTAAGTTCCCGAATTGTCAACAAGTTAGAGTAGAGCACCAAAAGACCGGTGGTATGGCTCAGAATATAGAGATTTCGGAATGGATGTGGGAGATGATCAATATGGACTTTATTACCGGCTTGCCGAGGTCTCGCAGGCAGCATGATTTCATTTGGGTGATTGTAGATCGAATTACCAAATCAGCCCACATTTTGCCGGTAAAGACTACTCATTCAACATGGGATTATTCCAAGTTATATTTTCAAGAGGTAGTTAGACTTCATGGAGTTCCAGTTTCAATTATTTCAGATATAGGTGCACAATTTACTACACAATTCTAGAAGTCTTTCCAGAAAGGTTTGGGTTTTAAGGTGAATTTGAGTACTGCTTTTCATCCTTAGAATAATTGTCAAGCAGAGCGCACTATTCAAACTTTGGAAGATATGTTGAGGGCTTGTGTGATTGATTTCAAGGGTAATTGGGGTGATCACCTACCTCTCATTGAGTTTGCTTATAACAATAGTTATCATTCTAGCATCCAAATGGCTCTTTATGAAGCTATTTAAGGGAGAAGATGCAGATCTTCTATTGGATGGTTTGAGGTTGGTGAAGCTGGGTTGATAGGACCAGACTTAGTTCATCAATATATGGAGAGAGTAGAGGTTATTCAAGGAAGGTTGAAAACAGCCAGAATCGTCAGAAATCCTATACAGATGTTAGGAGAAGAGATTTAGAGTTCGAAGTAGATGATTGGGTATACTTGAAGGTTTCACCCACGAAGGATGTTATGAGATTTGGTAAGAAGGGTAAACTTAGTCCTCGGTATATTGGTCCTTACAGAATATCCAAGAGGATTGGTAATGTAGCTTATGAGTTGGAGCTACCGAAAGAGTTAGTAACAGTTCATCTAGTGTTTCACATTTTTATGTTCAAAAAGTGTATGGACGATCCTTCAGTTATCATACCTACTGAATATATTGGTATTAAGGATACCTTGTCTTATGAGGCTCTTCCTATTCAGATTTTAGACTGCTAGGTTCGCAAATTGAGAACCAAGGAGGTAGCATCAGTCAAGGTCTTATAGAGAAATCAGTTTGTTGAGGAAGCCACATGAGAGGCTGAGGAGGACATGAAGAAGAGATATCCACATCTCTTTGATTCTAAAGACATTCCAAATCAAGGTACTAATTCTCTTCTTAGTATTCTTTAATTGATATACTAAATGTGTTAGATTTTCTTGTTGGGTATTTGAGCTGAATGTTAGATGTTACACCCTTAGTCTACTTAGAATGATCTTATTCGAGGATGAATATTCCCAAGGGGGAGATATTGTAACACCCCGCTATTTGAAAGAGCTAGAATTAGAAAGAACCATTTTTGGAAAGAAAGAAAATCTGAAATTTGGCAAAGTTATGTTAAGTATGAGCTTTGGGTCAACTTCAAATGACCATAACTTTCAATACATGATGAGTTAGGTGGCTAATAAGATATCAAATGAAAGGTATTGGAATCCTCTTTCGAAATCCACTGAGCTTGCCAATTTTTGAGCTTGTATGAGGGAGATATGACCGTTTAAAAATTGGCTGTCCAATTAAGGAAAGTTACCTGTATTTAAGAGGGGTATTTTGGTCTTTTCCTTACCAAATTAAGTTATTTCATTTTTATTAATTAACTATGGGTCTAAAATGAAATGGTTCATTTTACACACTAAATTCACGCTAGGGTTTTAGAAAAAAGAACTCAAGAGGAGAAAGAGGGAGAAAAGGTCAAGATTTCATCAAGTTCTTGAAGGTTTCTAGCAGATTTTGCCAAGGGTTGATCCTTAAAGAGGTATGTGATTTCATATGGCGTTCGGTTCGTTCACCAACGTGCCAAACATGTTTATTTCAGTGTGTTTTTTCCTAAAAATTTGAAAGTTTGATGTTCTTGAATTTGCGTTCGTTCTTGAATTGCGATGAGATTGATGAGTTCCTTGAGATAATTATGTCGATTGTTAGAGTTGTTTTGAGTAAAATTCTTGTGTACATGTTTTGGGTATCTGAACATAAAGAAAAAATTGAGAAAACTGAATCGAATTTAATCGAATAAAGCTTAAAAAACGAGTTGAAAAATTCATCGAGAAATTCTGGGGAAAGGCTGGGGAGATACGCCCCCGATGCGCCAGAAGGTCTGGGGTGACGTTCCCCGGTGCGGCCGAAGGCCGGGGGCGGTGCACCAGCAGTGCGCTAGATTTGTGTCTCTGAACTTTAGGGGCTAACACCCGGTGCCAGCAGTGTGCCCGGGACGTCTGCCCCCACCCATTTTTCATCGTTTCTCCAGTCTGAGTCCTTCTAAATTGTACTAACACTTCCTATCGATTCTAACTATTCTAAATGACTTCTAAACATCTAGAAATCATCCATAAACATGAATCATAACCTTGAATCCATAAATTCAATTTCAAGGAAAGTTAAGAGCCAAGTCTAGAGAGTTCTTAGAGTCATTTCAAAAGTCTTTAACAAATATTTTTAAACTTGTTTTAAGACTGGAGCATTGAGTTTAGTTAGAGTAAGAGCAAAGTTCATTTTCTTTAAAAGATTATATGAGAACTAAGTATTTCCAAAGATCAAATGTTTTCACATTTAAACAAGAGAGAAAACATCGATTTCCGAGAGAGCTTTAGAGCTAGTTTTTGAGTAATAATCTTAAACCACAGAGAAAGAGTTATGTTTTTAAACATATGAACTAAGTATATTTTGGGAGTAGCATTGAGCACCGATATGGGGATGAATTCATAATAACTCAAGTCTCCATAAACTATGTGTCACGACCCCGAGCATCGTGATTGACACCCACACTAACCCTCCGGTTGGAGAACCATTAATACTAATTAGCTAACCAACTAGATCAAAATACTAAAGCATTTAAATTTACGGAAGCAAGTTTAAATAGCTAAATACTGAAGTTCCCATAAACATCCAAAAGGTCTAACAACAAATTGCGGAAAATACGCCTGGAACTTAAAAATCAATGTACCAAAACACTAACAATGAATCGAAAGTCTAAAGGAAAATAGGTACAACCCAACTAAACTTAAGAATATCTAATGAGCAAGTCTAAGTTCGAATAAGATGGACTAAACAAAGGAGAACTCATGGCAGCCCAGAAGAACTGGCTCACCCTTGAATTCGTCATGATCACTGATCTTCTAAGCGAGGTTTGTCAATAGCCTCCTGAAGATTCCCTGTACACAAAAAATAAAGAGCAAGTGCAGTATCAGTACACAACCACAGTGTACTGGTAGGATCACGCGGCTATCCCAGAAGTGCAACATACATAAGTCATTACAACAAAATAATCACATGCATATACCGAATATATACAATATCAACAACATTTAATAACAATGAAGCATTTCTCATGTCTCAATTATACAGTTATGTCAAGTCAATGGTCCTCTCATGGAACCCAAACCCAAACTGTTAGCATACCGGAACGTGGTGCCCGATCCAATGATTATACTGGAACGTGGCAACCAATCCCATATTTATGCTGGAGCGTGGCAACTGATCCATGTTAGTGTGTCGGAATACAACACCTGATCAATTCAACAAGCCACAATCACAACCATAATGTACATTCTCATAATCATACAATCAAGTCATGATTCATGGCATTCATCATTCATCTATCCTAATTTACAACAATGCAACATTCACATACATACACGTATTATAATGAAGCAAGAACAAACATATATCATACAAACATGAAATCCCAATCATCACCTACCTCCAAACAAGCTTGAAATCCCCTAGGAAACTTGATCCTTCCCTTTTTGGATTCGTTCCGCTTGTTCTTGGTCTACAAACAAATAATTTAAAATGGGAACCAATAAACAATAACCAAAAACCCGAATTACTAACAATGTTATCAAACCTAGATCATACCCATAATCCCCATACCCAATTTAGGGATTCATCCACCATAATTTCAAAGTCAAGACCCTTCCCCATCTATAATTACCCATTAGACTACGTTCTACGGATCAAAAAATGCATTCGGGGAGCTAAAATCTTACCTTTAGCCTCAAGAATGGTGAGAAACTGTCAAGAAAACCCATGGGTTCGTTCCTTATCTCTCAAGTTCGAAATTTGCAGAATAAAGACATTTTGGGGTTTATTTCTGAATTAAATCGCGACTGTCCCGCTATTGCCCCCAACTCGCCACAGCGGCCTCGCCCTGGCGGGAAAATCTCGCCTCAACGGCTTGCACAAGACCACTGAGTCGATTTAAGAATTCCAAACTCCCATTTCACAACACACCTTCAACCAACAACACTCAGAAACTACCTGTTTATGCTAAGATCAATTTCGGAAGTTCTACTCACCCGAATTCAATTCCTTAAAGTCGTATAGGTTTCTTAACGTCTTAGCTATCTACTAATATGATCAAACTCATAATTAGATCAACCAACTGTTACCAAGTTTCCCTAGACTTTAATGACTCTGATTTCATCCAAATCTGGACTAGGTTGGGAAATTCCAAGTTACTACGAAAATGTTTTTCGGCCCAAAATTTTTCACCATTGGCTTTTTTATAACGACGAAACCCGGTCGTTACAATAAATACCAATTTACCCATCACTCGTCCCTGAGTGACAAACTTAGGAAAAATAGGCTAAGGAAGGAATAAAGTAGTAGCTGAATCGACGAACAATTGGGGATACCTGTATCGCATGTCCTTATCAGTTTCCCAAGTAGCTTCCTCAACTGGACGATACTTCCATTGAACTTTCACAGATTTAATCTCCTTGGTCCTTAACTTCGGGACATCACGATCAAGGATTGCAATTGGATCCTCCTCATATTGGAGGTCTTTGTCTAACACAATTGAGTCCACTTAATCATATAATCCCCGGATGAACTCGCGATAGGTTAGGAGGTAAAGCCAATCTATACGCTACTCGTCTTACACATTCAAGAGCCTCAAAGGGAGCAATTTATCGCAGACTCAACTTACCTTTCTTGCCAAATTTCATCACCCCTTTCATGGGTGATACCTTAAGAAGAACATTCTCGTCATTCTGAAATGTCATGTCTCTCACCTTATGGTTTGCATACTTCTTTTGTCTACTGTGGGCTGCTAAGAGTTTAGTTTGAATACTCCTCACCTTATCTTGAGCATCATTCACTAATTCAACCCTTAAAGGTTTCACATCTCCAGCCTCTAACCATCCTATGGGTGATCTACATCCCTTCCCATAAAGTGCCTCAAACAACGCCATATCAATGTTGGAGTGATAACTATTATTATAGGAGAAATCGCTTAATGGTAAGAACTTATCCCAATGTCCTCCAAAATCAACCACACATGCCCTCAACCTGTCTTCTAACACTTGAATAGTCCTCTTCAACTGCCCATCCGTCTGTGGATGGAAAGCGCTACTAAAAGTGAGTTTTGTGCCAAATTCATCATGTAGTTTCCTCTAAAACTTGGAAGTAAACTGCGTACCACGATCTGAGATATTAGAAAGGGGCACCCCATGCAACCTCACTATCTCTTTCACATACACCTTAGCCAATTGTTCAGCATTATAATCTATCCTTATCGGAATAAAGTGGGCTGACTTAGTCAATCTATCAAGCACTACCCAAATAGAATCAAACCTTCCTAAAGTCTTGGGAAGACCAACCACAAAATCCATGGCCATCATTTCCCACTTCTATTCCGGAATTGGCATTCTTTGAAGCAAACCTACAGGCCTTTGATGTTCATACTTCACTTGTTGACAATTAGCCACAAACTCCACTATATCCTCCTTCATGCCCGGCCACCAATAAATTCGCTTCAATTCTCAGTACATCTTGGTCACCCCTAGATGAATAGAATATCGCGAACCATGGGATTCGGTCAACAATTTATGAATCAAGTCATCAACTTGAGAAGCACAGATCCTTCCTTTAAAATTGAGCACACCTTCCGCATAACCAGTGGTCTCTTGTGCCTTACCTATCACAGTCTTCTTCTTAAGTTCATTCAAATTTTCATCCTCAAATTGTTTGGCCTTGATTTCCTCAATGAATGTGGGTTTATCTTCAATGCTAGCTAACACCCCACCTTTCTTTGAGATGCCCAACTGCATGAACTTAGACTCCAAGGTCTGAATTTCCTTAGCCAAAGGTCACTTGATTATACTCAAGCAAACTAGACTACCCATACTCGCCGCTTTTCGACTCAAAGCATCTGCCACCACATTAGCCTTACCCGGATGGTATTGAATGTTGACATCATAATCCTTAAGTAACTCCATCCACCTTCGTTGTCACAAATTTAGATCATTTTGAGTGAACACATGCTGCAGACTACGATGATCAGTAAACACCTCACACTTAACACCATAGAGGTAATTCAGCCAGATCTTAAGAGCAAACACTACCGCTGCTAACTCCAAATCATGTGTTGGATAATTCTTCTCATGCACCTTTAATTGATGCGAGGCATAAGCTATAACATTCTTATCCTGCATCAACAAATCACCTAAACCAGAATGTGATGCATCACAATAAACAATAAATTCTTTACCTTCCACCGGTAATGCTAAGATAGGTGCAGTGGTCAATAGAGTCCTGAGCTTTTGAAAGCTATCCTCACATTTTTTAGTCCATTCAAATGGTATCTCCTTTTTGGCCAAATTTGTCAAGTGAGTGGCAATAGAAGCAAAGTTCTTCACAAATCGATGATAGTAGCTAGCGAGCCCCACAAAACTCCTAACTTCCATCACAGTGCTAGGCTGAACCCAATTCTTAACCGCCTCAATCTTTTGGGGATCTACCATTACACCTTATTTTGAAACTACATGCCCTAAAAATGCAACCAAAGTCAACCAAAATTTACACTTAGAAAATTTTGCATACAACCTTTGTTTCCCAAGAACACCCAGAACAATACGAAGATGGTCGGCATGCTCTTCCTCACTTCTCGAGTAGACCAAAATATCATCAATAAAAGCTATGATGAATGAATCAACAAATGGCTTGAACACCCCATTCATTAAATTCATAAAAGTTGCAGGCGCATTAGTCAACACGAATGACATAACTAGAAACTCATAGTGCCCATAGTGGGTTCTAAATGTCATCTTGGGCACATTCTCATGCCTAATCCTGAACTAATGGTAGCTAGATTTTAGATCAATCTTAGAGAAAACGGATGCACCTTGAAATTGGTCGAAAAGGTCATTTATTTGAGGCAAGGGATACTTAATTCGAATGGTGACCCTATTCAATTGATGGTAATCTATACACATTCTCATGCTGCTATCTTTTTTCTTAATGAAAACAATTGGAGCAACCCATGGGGAAGCACTAGGATGGATAAATCCTTTATCAAGAAGCTCTTAGATTTGAGCCTTAAGCTCTTTTAATTTTGCTGGAGCCATGCGATATGGAGGGATACCAAGCAGATCATTAGGAAACACTTCTCTAAATTCAGACACCATAGGAATAGACTCAATTGATGGAGGCTCGACCTCAACATCTAGAATATGAAGCCAAATAAGCCAAACAATCCTGCCCCACCTGTTTTCTAGCCCGAATAAAGGATATGATCATAGCTTTCTTAGGCTTGTACACCCCTTTCCACTCTAGCTTTTCCCTTCCCGGAATTTCTAGAATTAAAGACTTAGTATTACAATTAAGAACAACATAATGGGGGGATAACCAAGTCATGCCTAAGATTATATCAAAGTCGTTCATATAAGAAATCATCAATTCAGCCCAAGTTTGATAACCCATAAAAAAAAATAGGACAAGCACGAAAGACATGGATGACTATGACATACTTTCCAGCTAGGGTAGAAACATAGATGGGGGCATCAAGTATATCACAATTCATATAAAATTTTGAGGCAAATCTCATGGATACATAAGAATAAGTAGAACCCGGATCAAATAACACATTAGCCATCCAGTCACAGATAAGAATAGTACCTGTGATCACTGCATCAGATGTCTCTGTCACGTTCTTGCCCGGAAAGGCGTAACAATGAGCTCTATCATCGTGATGGGTGACTTCTCTTCCTGGTTGCACTGCACCTTTACCTGCATTACCATTTACCCTACCTCTGTGGCCCTGTTGATTTCCTCCTCGCCCATCTTATGGACGCCCTCGTCCATTATTACCATTTCCCGTGGGTACCACTACTTTAGCCTGCTTGCTGCGCGGAATCTAACACACATGAGTGGGGACAATCTCTCCTCATATACCCAGGTTCTCCACAATTGTGGTAAGTACAATCAAAATATGGTATGCCGCTCGTCGAAGGCGAGACTCCCTGGCTATCCACAATGAAATTATAAGGTGGAGTCTCGAGTAATTACTTGTAGAGGCGGGCATGGCAGAGTGAATTTTCCTGGCTGCAAGTGTTGGCGTCCCTGCCCATTTGGATAAGAACCTTGAAAGTTACTCGAGTTATTGGCCCTTTTTGGCCCTTTTTGCCAATGCCTTAGCTTGACCGTCTCGTCTCACCCCCTTCACTTTCTTCACAAAGTCTGTTACCTCATTAAAGTTCCTCCCTGCAGAGGTCATGTAAACAGATAATACCTGCAACTTAGAATTTAGTCCCTTAATAAATAAACGGATCCTCTCCTCCTTAGTAGTCACCAACTACGTAGCATATCTAGACAAGGCATGAAACTTGGCCACATAAGCAGCCACATAAGTAGCCACAGACATACCACCTTGCTCCAAAGCCATGAACTCATCCTTTTTACGATCTCTCAAAGTCCTAGGCACATATTTCTCCAAAAATATAGCATAAAACTGGGTCGAAGTGAGTTGGGGTAGAACTGAAGATCTGCATTTCATATAAACTCTCCACCACTACTTAGCCTCACCTTGAAGCTGAAAAAGTCACAAACTCAACCCCATGCTAATAGACAATTCCCAACTTATACAGCCTCTCATAACAATCTAGGATGAACTCATATGCATCCTTACTCTCAGAACTATGGAACATAGGCGGTTTCAACTTCAAAAACTTGGTTAACATCTCATGTTCATTACCAGTAATAACAGGACCTAGTAAAGGATGGAAGAAAGCATCATTACCTACATTCCCTCCCACCTTGGGGGCAATGATAGAAATAGAAGGATTGGCGGGAGCTTGAGTTGCTTGAACAGATGGAAGCACTCCAGGACCAACCAACCCTTTCAAGAATGACATGATCTGCTGGACGCTTGTTGTCTTAGCCTGCACCTCTTCCTCTTGTTCTACATTCTCCTCATTCTCAACCTTGATATTCTCTTCTACCTCCTCATGATGCACATGAGGGGCCTCATTTCTGGAGTATTTTCACCCGGTGCTCCATCCCTAATAGGTGCCACTCTTCCCCGGCTTCTACCCCTAGCTATTCCTCTACCCCTGCCTCGAGCGTGACCTCTCGCTGCAGATTCCTCAGCTGGAGCATTGACGGGAGCTACGGGCCTGACACTTTTGAAGATAGTGTTAACCATCTGCTAACAGAAGAGTGAAGGAGGTTAGATACCAATTGCAATCGACAGATACCAATTGGAATCAAGTTATAGCATGAAAGGAGACAAGAGAAAACAATGAGGTTTACTAACATCCTATAGCATCTCGAATAAAAGTACAGACGTCTCGATACCATTCCGCAAGACGCTACTAGAATCATTTTGGTACATCGAGATCAATGAACCTAGGCTCTAATACAAACTTTGTCACGACCCCGACCAACGGGATTGGCACCCACACTAACCCTCCGGTGGGAGAACCATTAATACTAATTAGCTAACCAACTCGATCAAAATACTAGAGCATTTAAAATTACGGAAGCAATTTTAAATAGCTAAGTACTGAAGTTCCCATAAACTTCCATAAGGTCTAACATCGAATTGTAGAAAATTTGCCTAGAACCTGAAGGTCAATGTACCAAACTCTAACAATGAACCGATAGTCTAAAGTAAAATGGGTACAACCAAACTAAATATAAGAATATCTAATAAACTAGTCTAAGTCCGAATAAGATGTACTAAAAAAAGGAGAACTCATGGCAGCCCAGAAGAACTGGCTCACCCTTGAATTCGAAACGATCACTGATCTTCTAAGCGAAGTCTGTCAATTGCCGCCTGAATATGCCATATACTTAACAAAGAAAGAGCAAATGTAGTATCAGTACACAACCACAGTGTACTGGTAGGATCACGTGGCTATCCCACAAGTGCAACATACATAAGCCATTACAACAATATAATAACATGCATATACCGAATATATACAATATCAACAACATTTAATAACAACAAAGCATTTCTCAAGTCTCAATTATACAGTTATGTCAAGTCAATGGTCCTCTCATTGAACCTAAACCCAAACTGTTAGCATACCAAAATGTGGTACCCGATCCAATGATTATTCCGAAACGTGGCAACCGATCCCATATTTATGCCGTAACGTGGCAACCGATCCTAGTTAGTGTGTCAGAATGCAAGACCTGATCCATTCAACAAGCCACAATCACAATCACAATGCACATTCTCATAATCATACAATCAAGTCATGATTCATGGCATTCATCATTTATCTATCCTCATTTACAACAAGTGTGATCAATAATGCAACATTCGCATTCATACACGTACTATAATGAAGCAAGAACAAACATATAACACACAATCATGAAATCACAACCATCACCTACCTCGAAACAAGCTTGAAATCCCCTAGGAAACTTGATCCTTTCCTTTCCAGATTCGTTCCGCTTGTTCTTGGTCTACAAACAATTAATTTAACACGGAAATCATAAACAATAATTAATTACCCAAATTACTAACAATGTTATCAACCTTAGATCATACCCATGATCCCCATTCCCAGATTAGGGCTTCCTCCACCATAATTTCTAGGTCAAGACCCTTCCCCATTGATAATTACCCATTAGATTATGTTCTACGGATCGAAAAATGGATTCGGGGAGTTAAAATCATACCTTTAGCCTCAAGAATGGTGAGAAACTGTCAAAAAAACCACTGGGTTCGTTCCTTAGCTCTCAAGTTCGAAATTTGCAGAATAAAGATGTTTTTGGGTTCATTTTCAATTTAAATCGTGACTGTCCCGCTATGGCGGCCCCCAGCCCACCACAACGGCCCCGCCCTGGTGGGAAAAATCCCTCCTCAACGGCTTGCACGGAACTAGTGAGTCGATTTAAGAATTCCAAACTCCCATTTCACAACATACCTTCAACCAACGACACTCAAAAACTAACTGTTCATGCTAAGATCAATTTCGAGAGTTCTACTCAACCGAATTCAATTCTGTAAAGTCGTACGGGTTGCTTAACGTCTTCGCTATCTACTAATGTGATCAAACTCATTATTAGATCACCCAATTGCTACCAGATTTCCCTAGACTTTAATGACTCTGATTTCGTTCAAATCTGACTAGGTTGGGAAATTCTAAGTTACTACGAAAAAGTTTTCCGACTCAAAAAAATTTCCCGTTGGCTTTTCTATAATGACGGAACCCGATCGTTACACCATGTAGCCAACGTGGGTAGAAAGGATCATACTTTTTAGATTATTTCTTAATTCTTTTCAGCATAGCTTAGTGGATCCACTTAGTTGAGGCGTTCTATATCTTGTCAGGTTATAGGACGATTCTGGTAGCATGGGCGAGACGTTGCATCATCACATAGATCATAATGATGGTTGTCGATTAGAGAATATCCTAAATAGAGTTTATTTATGTATTATTATATAGAACTGAGATATTATTATATTTTTTCAATACTTCGAGATGTTATCTACTGTTTTAAATGCTTATTATAATCTGCATCTTTATTGTTGTTTCATTTCTGTATTGAGTTAAGTATTCATAAGTTGAGTAAAGCTGAGGTAAGTATTTATTTCAGATTCCAATCAAGCTTACGTTTTTTTTAGAATTCCCCTCACATGCTTGTACATTCAATGTACTAATGTCATTTGGCCTACATCGTCCTATGATGCAGATACAGGTAACCAGAACTTCATTATCAGAGAACTAAGCACAAAACCTCAAGAAGTCAAATCATTCAAGCTCAAGAACTAAATTACAGATAAGAATCACATGTTTGGTGTGTGGGTGAACGAACCCAACACTATGAGAACTTTCATACCTCTAAAGAACTAAGTTCTTGGCAATTCTCCCCGAAATCTTGAAGAACTTTTTGAAACTCCTCTTTTGTCCTCTTTAACTTTGCCCTAGTTCTCTTGAACATTTTAGAATAAGTCCCAATTGACTTGATCTGAGTAGACCCCTTAAATGAGGTGGGAAAAACATTTTAGACTAGTGGGGTAAGGAAAGAACCAAAAATACCCCTGCTAAAAACTGATGAATTTCCTTAACCGCACATGCTGAACTCAACTGGGCATATCTCCTTCATCCGAACACGGAATTTAGCAAACTCGGTGGTGTTGGAAAGAGGACTGAGAGATCTTTCATTTGATACCTTATGGGCCACCTAACTCATCATGTACTGACATTTATGGTCGTTTCAAGTTTACCCAAAGCTCACAAATTGAAGACTAACTTGCCAAATTCTCAATTTAACTATTTTTAATTAAGTTCTTTCTAAACTTAGCTCTTTCTGACACCGAGGTGTTACAATTTTTAAAAAAAAATAAGTATTGAATAAAAAAGGAAAAAAGGAGTTGATGCACAATTTTTTTTTGGTATACTTTTCAAATTGTAGTAGTTATTTGTGACGTATAGAATTGATTTTTCTTTATTTGCCTATTTTTATTAATTGTATTTTTGTATTATTATTAATAGAGAGATCAAATTCATGAAATTTAAAAACGACATTTTAAATAACTAAAAAATTATTCTTATATTTTACAAAATTTTCGCAGTTATTTAAAATTTTACAGTTTTTTTTTAAAATTTAGATTGTAACCGGTTTTTAGTCATATATGATTATCTATTTAATTAATTTGAAATACATTTTAAATATCTTCAATATAATTATATCTTTTATCACTAAACAAAGTCAACATATTTCCTTATATATATATATAAAGAAAGAGATAAAATAGCACGGTAAGTTTTCATTTATTAGATAAGGTTAAAATTAATAGTCTTTTTATTGTATTTTTATACATAGTTAATATTTTATTAGTATGTTTTTAAAATAATAAAAAAAATTAAAACATAAATAGAGATTTTAATAACTCCAAAATATTTACTAACTTCCAACGTTTTATTAAAGAAAAGAAAAAAATACTTTTAAACTGTCAAGTACCATCTTCTTAAATATCTCAAATTCAAAAAAAAAAAATTACAAACATAAAAAAAAAACAAAAAACAAAAATAATATGTCCCTTTGCAAAGTGGTAATATAAAATTAAAATTACTTAAAAAGTAGAAAGAAAAATCAAATAAAAAAGGTACCCATTAAAACGTCCTAGTAATTTAAATAACGGTTACATGAAAATATATTATGTTTTTTTTAAAAAAAAAATTATGATTTTAAATGTGACTTTTTCAAATTATGTAACCAATCCACTTAATACTATTTTTAAAAAATACGGCAAAGTGGTAATCTTTTGAATTTGAATTTAAAGTGGTTACCTAAAACTGCTCTACCCATTATCTCTATTCTCTATTTATAGACAAATAAATTCAATTGAAAAATTACTGGATTTATTCTTCTTCCAACATGTAATTTTTTTGTTAAACTGTTACTATTATTTTTATCTTCATCTTTTTTGGCATTTGAATACTTGTTGATTCTTACTGTGATTAATATTAATATTTTTTAGGTATTGTATGTTATTTTGGTATTTTTAAGTTTTCAATAAAGAAAATAACCATACAATTTCTAGATTTTTTTCACGCAACAAAGAACATTGGGAGGATTTGTAGGTATGAAATTCATCAAAGACCAAATGTTTGATCCATCTAATATATTTTAGGGAAGAAATTTCGTACTTGAAGTGTATGCACACTTATAAAGTATGTATTGAAAAGTTACATAATTTTCAGTTCTTTTTTAGTTTGTAACCATCTTCAAATTCAATAGAACATGCAATTTCTATATATACATTTCGCTTTGACTTCACCTTTAATATATTTTTGGTGATTTTTCAAGTTTTGTTTTCGTTTATATGAAAGTTGAAAGAGATCAAGTGGATGATATTCCTTGATTTTTTATGGATATTAAATATAGTAAAGTTTTAATTTTGATTTACGGATAACTTTTTAAGAAAATATGTATTGAATAAAAAAGGAAAAAGCCAATGAAAAAGGGAGTTGATGCACGGTTTTTTTGGTATACTTTTCAAATTGTAGGACTAATTTGTGACGTATAGTATCGATTTGTCTTTATTTGCCTATTTTTATAAATTGTATTGTTATATTATTATTAACAACGAGATCAAATTAAAGCAATTATTAAAAGGTTTCTCAATCCATGTATTAAATGCTAATATTTAAGAACATTATTCAAGTTTTTTCATAATGACAATTTTTGAATTATATATATATATATATATATTGAAATGAATGTTTAATTGAAAAGTCATTCTTTAAATAGTGTGCTGAAACGTAAGACTGTGAAAATGTGTTGTTTATATCTTCCATATACATTTTTATAAATAATAAATTATAATCAGTGACATTAAGTTTGATATTGTAATGAAGTTTGTTGTTAATAAATTCTAAATATTAGAAAAGTACTATGTATACATGAACTGATAAATGCTTTGTTTGAAGAAAAAAAATCGAATGAAGTTTCAACATTTTTATTTTTCTAGAGTTATTAATATGCTTAGAATATATATATATATATATATATATATATATATATATA